>SJYC01090323.1:0-122621 GCA_006408675.1 Madoqua kirkii | reverse complement strand
GGAAACAGTGTCAGACTTTATTTTCTGGGGCTCCAAAATCACTGCAGATGGTGACTGAAGCCATGAAATTAAAAGTTGCTTACTCCTTGAAAGGAAAGTTATGACCAACCTAGATAGCATATTGAAAAGCAGAGACTTTACTTTGCCGACTAAGGTCCATCTAGTCAAGGCTATGGTTTTTCCTGTGGTCATGTATGGATGTGAGAGTTGAACTGTGAAGAAGGCTGAGCGCTGAAGAATTGATGCTTTTGAACTGTGTTGGAAAAGACTCTTGCGAGTCCCTTGGACTGCAAGGAGATCCAACCAGTCCATCCTAAAGGAGACTAGTCTTGGGTGTTCATCAGAAGGACTAATGCTGAGGCTGAAACTCCAATACTTTGGCCACCTCATGGAAAGAGTTGACTCACTGGAAAAGACCCTGATGCTGGGAGGGATTGGGGGCAGGAGGAGAAGGGGACGACAGAGGATGAAATGGCTGGATGGTGCCATCACCAACTCGATGCACATGAATTTGGGTGAACTCCAGGAGTTGGTGATGGACAGGGAGGCCTGGCGTGCTACAATTCATGGGGTCACAAAGAGACTGACCTGAACTGAACTAAAGAAGACATTTGACAAAATTTAAAATGGCTATTATTAAAAACATTTTTTAAGAAAAAAAATTCTCCCGCCAATTTTTTTTTAAAAAGCAAAATGATAGTTTTTTAAAAAAACTTTTTGACTGCATTGTGCAGAATGTGGGATCCTAGGTCCCTAACCCGGGATCAAACCTGCACCCCTTGCACTGGAAAATTCAGAGTCTGGACCACTGGACCACCAGGAAAAGTCCCCTCAAATGATTATTCTTTCCTTTTTTTTTGTCCCCACCCCATGCCTATTCTCTTTTTAGATAAAAACTTCATCTGGCTGCACTGGGTGTTAGCTGCAGCCCTTAGACTCTCTAGTTGTGGCACACTGCCTCTGGAATGCTCAAGCTCAGTAGTTGGGGTACCCAGGCTTAGCTGTGCATTGGCACATGGAATCTTTCCAGGCCAGGGATCGAACTAGTGTCCCCTGCATTGCAAGGCGGATTCTTAACCAGTGGACCACCAGGGAAGTCCCTGAAAAATGACTGTTCTTAATAAAATGCACTTGAAAAAAATCATATTCAACAAACGGTGGGAATTATTAATATCTTGGGTCCTTCTAGCTCTAAAGTTCTAGGGCTTTGAAATCCTTTCTTGGAACTGAGATCAGGTTTCTTGGAGTGGGGAAGGAGGGTTCTGACTTGCAAAGAGAAAAACTGAAGATGCAGAGAGATAGGCAGGTAGGTATTAAACACCCAGATAGACTGTGACCACGTAGAGATGGTCTCCCAAGTGTCTGACAACAGGCCAGCCAAGGTTGCATTTCAGTTAAAGAATAAAAAAAAAATCACTAGTTAGTATCTTTTATTATACCCTGGGGCTTCCTGGGTGGCACAGTGGTAGAGAATCTGCCTGCCAATGTGGGAGACACAAGAGATTCGAGTTTGATCCCTGGGTCCAGAAGACTCCTCAGAGTAGGAAACGGGAAACTGTTCCAATATTCTTGCCAGGAAAATTCCATGGACAGAGGATCCTGGTGGGCTATAGTTCATGGGGTCACAAAGAGTCAGACATGACTGAACAACTGAGCACACAGACCTATCACCTCCCAGGGACTGTGGGGTCCCAGGAAAGACAAATATGTATAAAATACAAAAACTCCCAGAGGCTTAAATTAGTCTCTTTTCCAAGGCAGGGTCCATGGTGTGCTACCTTTTAGGAAGATTCTCTTTGCTGAAGCAGGCTCTGTGGTGTGCTACCTTAGTACCTAGCAGTACCCAGTAGTGCTTAGTACACAGGGCAGCAAAGCAGGGACACTAAAATAAATGGAGATTTTGAGATAATTTGTCATTTTAAAAGTAGAAGCATTAAAGTAGTCATCAAAAGAGAAGTCAGAATTTTGTGTCACATCCTTACTTGTACGTAGTATTTTTTTGTATCTTGAAAGCCATTTTGCTAGAGATGTACACGGTACCGTAATCTTTTTGGATCTTAGGATCTTTAAAGTCTTAACTCCATCCAACTCAGCGCAGTGTGTTCTGCAAATGGAAAGAGATTCCGGATAAAGACAGACCTTTGGTGATAAGGGCAGTGTGCAAATAGCTTTTAGACTTTTTCAGACTTCTAGAGCCTAAGGTCTAAAAGAGGGTTCAAGTTTGCTCAGTTACCACCAGGTGGCAGGAGTGAGCTGCCCAGTGACCCGATCTAGCGCCCACTCTCCAGGGCTTGTTCACACCGCCAGAGCATTGGCACTTTTTACAGGTGACAACAGCAGAGTCGCCAGTGCCAAGGTAAGAGCTGAGGTGAGAAGAATCCTCAGAGGGTTCTGGTTCTGGTTCTGCACCTTCTTCCCCAGTCTTGCTCAGAGAAGGCAAGACTTGTCAAGGTTTAAAAGTGTCCAGATTCCTAGGCCAGAATTCAGCAAGCAGGGGTCTACTTTTTGCCCCACCCACCAGCCTTTCACAGACATTCCTGGAGCATCTACTGTGTGCCAGACATGTGCTTGAAGTGTCCACAATAGCATTTTACAGGAAATGTGCAATCTAGTAGAAGGAGACCTGGTAAACATCCATGCTCCTGTGATATGGCGGCAGTCTGGGGTAGTAAAAGTGGCTGTCTTAAAAGTCAGACAGACTTAGGTGTGAATTCAAGTTCCACCACTTGCTAGCTGTGCAAATTCTGTGAGCCTTAGTCTGCCTGTCTGCAAAATGGGAGTAAATGACTCTCATAGAAGACCCAAAAGATGTTATATAAAAATTCACCGTCTAAATTTTTTTAAGTAAAAGAAATAAAATTCAGTCTGCCACATTGCTGATGGGGCTTTCCAGGCAGGGCTAGCAGTAAAGAATCTGGCTGCCAAGACAGGAGACACAACAGACATGGGTTCGATCCCTGGGTCGGGCAGATCCCCTTGAGAAGGAAATGGCCACCCACTCCATCATTCTTGCCTGGGAAATCCCATGGGCCTGAGGAGCCTGACGGGCTATGGTCCACGGGCTCACAAAGAATCAGACAAGACGAAGCACTCACTACTCACATAGCTGTTGTTATCAGTGCTAACCACTAGGGAAACAGTACCCAGCTTACTGTTGAGGAGACTTTCTACCCAGAGGTCACCACTCAGAGAACGTGACCTCTGGGTAGAAAGTTGAAGGATGAGTGGAAGATTTAGAGAGTAAGGGGGAAGAAGAGGTATCAGTGGGTAGGGATAGAGGCAGATTCCCAGAGAAGGAGTAGATAGACAAACTGGGAGGATGAATGCACACTCTAGTTTACCAGCGACTGGGATATGGAAAAGGGTTACTGTCTGGAGTTCAGGCTGATGTAATCTGGATTCTCTCCAGGAATCAACATGCATTTAGTGAGTACCTACTCTGAGCCTCTTCAAACATTGTTCAGCTCAGTTCAATTCAGTCACTCAGTTGTGTCCAACTCTTTTTGACCCCATGAATGGCAGCACACCAGGCTTCCCTGTCCAACTCCCAGAGTTTGCTCAAACTCATGTCCATTGAGATGGTGATGCCATCCAACTATCTCATCCTCTGTTGTCCCCAAACATTTCAAACACTGTAAGAAATAACAAAGATAAATGAAAAATAAATAAAGGCCTGACCTCTTATCTCATGAAGCCTACTGAGGTTGAGAAGATAAAAGGGCAGGGCCTCATACTTCCTGCTCTAAACCTTGCTAGTCTGACCCTCCTTACCTCTGGCCTTCTTATTCAGGATACCCAATCAATACCGAGTCCATCTGTGGTGGACTGCCCACTCCTTACTACACACATTTTTTTTTGCTTCCTGTACCATGAGGCATGTGGGATGTTAGTTCCCCGACCAGGGAGGAAACCTGCGCTCCCTGCAGTGGAAGTGTGGAGTCGTAACCACTGGGCCATTGGGGAAGTCCCTAACACCCACATTTTCACACCACTCTTCTCAAGTCTCAGGCAGCAAAGAGTCTCCCTGCAGTGTGGGAGACCCTGGTTCGATCCCTGATCCCTGTGTTGGGAAGATTCCCTGGAGAAGGAAATGGCAACCCACTCCAGTATTCTTGCCTGGAGAATCCTGTGGATAGAGGAGCCTGGCAGGCTACAGTCCATGGGGTCACAAAGAGTCTGACAGTACTGAGTGACTTCAGTTTCACTTTCTCAAGTCTAGCTAAAATAAACTGTAATGCTTGCTGTAAGGAGAAAAAAAAAAAAAAGACTTAAAAGACAGTCTAGCAATAAAATTGTTTTTTCACAGTTCTTTCCAGGCTATAGTGGCATTTCCCCTGCAGCAACTCATTTGATATTTACAAATACCTTATCAATTAGGTAAGTATTGTTCCGTTTCTCCCCCCACCCCCACCCCATACCTTTCTCCTTTTTCGATGACACCACAAGCAAGGATCTTAGTTCTCTAGCAGGGACTGAATTGTGCCTTGGGCCGTGGATGTGCAGAATCTTAACCACTGGACGTCCATGGAAGTTTCAACCACATTTTTATTTTAAAACTATCACCATGAGAAAATATTGCCAGGAACAAAAGGGAATATGTGTGAGGATATTCATGAAAGCCTTTTGGTATTGGGAAGCTGTTTTCTCTATCCCTAAGAGAAGCCTGTGCAACAGAAGTGATGAACTAGACACATCTATTCTAACATGGATAAATCTTAAAGTGTTGTGTGATAAAACAATTACACCTACAGCACAATTAAATTCTACATGCAAATTAAACACATCCACAAAGCAAACATGTATATATATTCAGTGACAAAGAAATACATTAGCGTGACGCTTATAAGGAGGAGGGAGAGGGCCTAGGAATGAAGATGGGAAAAAAATAAAATGCAGAGGGGTCTTGTATGAACTCAAATGATGATAGTGTTAACCTAAAACAATAAAATAGTTATTTTGCCATCAAAATAGGTTTGTTTTGAAACAGCAGAGAACTGCAATTCAGGACAAGCAATCCACGGTGGCCTGCAATCTATGGTGACCCACAGGTTAAGTACAGAGAAGGACAAGACTCCTACTTTATACAGAGCGCCTGTTACGAAGAGTCTATTGAGGAACCCTGGGAGTTGAGTGCTGTGGCTTGTCATTGACTGAGCTGTTGCTGGGCAAGGAGAAACTCTTCCTCCTGCTGGTAATAGTAAGTGGTAGGGTGTGAGAGCTCCCTCTTCTCGCTTCCAGACTCCATTTTGAATGAAGTTTCTCTTTATTAACTGTCACGATAGTGTACTGCTGAAAAACCATGCACCTCAAATGGGACTTGAACCCAGGGGCCGGAACTCAAACCCAGCCAGAACCCAGGCTGAGTGGGAGGATTATTCCAGTCAGTCCAGGGAAGGGGCAGAGAGTCTAGGAGTTGGGCCACCACCGCTTTTGGCCTTTCATGGTTGGCCTCAGAGCTGCCGTGCCCTGGTGGGTGTGTCATTTAGCATATGCTAAAAGGTAGTGCATGTGGAAAAAACCCTGGTGCTGGCAAAAGTTGAGGGCAGGAGAAAGGGGCAACAGAAGGTGAGATGGTTGGATGGTATCACTGGCTCAATGGACATGAGTCTGAGCAAACTCCAGGAGAGAGTGAAGGGCCAGGAAGCCTTGTGTGCTGCAGTTCATGAGACTGCAAAGAGCCCAACACGACTGAACGAAGACAGCAACAACAGATGTATTGCAATGAGCATATAATGCGGTCTAAGGTCTGCTAGATTTAAATCTTCTGTTATCTTGAACCTCTTTGGTTCTAATTGATCTTGAAGAAACTGCCATGAGCAGTCCTGAAGAGAGATCTTAGTTCCCTGCCCAGGAACTAAGGGTAGCCTCAGTGAAAATCAGGAATCCTAGCTACTAAATCACCCAGGGCTGGAGGCTAGAAGCAAAGTGGCCCTGGCTCTTTCTCCTGTTTGAAAGCAAAACTGTTTCAAGGAGGCGAAAATTGTAAAAACTTCATTATTAGAAACATATTACAAGTGTGAGAGCACACTGATAAGATTGTTTTATTTAAGTAAAAAGCAAAGCAGACATACACATCCAGAGAGAAATGTATGGGCATCCTCTCTGATGAGGTGGAGTGCAGTAAAGAGGTGATTTATTTAAAAAATTTTTTTAATTTATTCGGCTGCACTGAGTCTTAGTTACGACGCATGAGATCTTCCATCTTTGGTTGCAGGGTATGGAAACTTAGCTGTGGTATGCCAGAACCCCCTGACCAGGGATTGAATGTGGGCCCCAGTTGGGAGTATAATCTTAGCCACTGGACCATCAGGAAAGTCCAAGAGGTGATTTAAATCTCTTTTATAGGGACTTTCCTGAGTGGTCCAGTGGCTAGGACTCTGCACTTCCAGTGAAGGTTTCCCATGTTCAACCCCTGGTCAGGGAACAAGGTTCCACATGCCACCTCTAAAGGATCTGGCCTGCTAAAACTGAGAACTGATGAGTCAAATAATAAATAAATATATATATAAAAAATATCCTTTATATGAAATAGTCCTTCCAGGTTTTTGTTTACCTTTGGTCAATTATCTTGTTTCTTTCTTCACACCTAATCTGTTCTAGGATTTCTCCCCAATATACCTTTGCAACTTTTTGTTAAAATGGATCCCACTGCAGAGGCCTGTGGGTATGTCCACACTTATTATGGGGTTGCGCTGCCTCCCTTTCTGACCCCTCAAGGAGCCTTCCTGAGTATGTGTAGACAGGGAAGTTTTCCTTGATCTCAGGAGTGCTCATCTTATCTATTCACTCCAGCAGAGCTCAGCCTCTGCCACTAGCTTTGTCCTTGATGTGTCTGGGTGAGAACAAAGCTTCAGTTTTACTTCACTTGACAAACATCAGCTGGCCAGCCAGGAGCCCGTCTAGCTGTTAGGGAAACACACTGACTGAAACCGCCAAACCTGGCCAGGCACCATAGTAACCATTTGTGTGAGTTATTTTATGACAGGTGGTCCTGGTAAGGAACATGGAACTAACAAGCCACTACCAACTGGAAGGATTTGGGAAAGGTCAAAAGAAGACACCACGTGTCCGATCACCTCCTACAATCCTTCTCGCAGGCATCCATCTTGGCTGAGCAATGAGTGCACCACCAGGAAGGACCCTGCGTCAGAATGATTGGCCAAAGACAATCCAGAAACTAATCCCAACGTCATAAAACCCGAGACTGCTAGCCACGAGGCAGAGCGGTTCTCCTGGGCTCCCTTACCCTACCTCTCTCCACCCAGGGGGCCCTTTCCAATAAAGTTTCTTGGTTTGTCAGCAAACATGTCTTCTTGAACAATTCTTTTCCGAGTGTTAGACAAGAGCCCATTCTTGGGGCCCTGGAAGGGGGTCCCCCTTCCTACAACATATCTCTAACCTCATAGCCATAATATGTCATTCTTTTAAAGACTGTGCCCTACTGTCTTCCCTCCTATTTCACTACGCATGAAAAAATATGATTAACTTATTGACTCTTTGTACCTAGATTAAAAAGTTAATAATTATATATTCTGGGCTCTCATTTTCCCATTTAAAATACTTCAAAATTCTCCATAATCTAGAAGTTAAAGTCCAAGTCTCTCTATGTCTAGAACTTAAGTGTCTAGCAATGCTTAGCTATTTTGCCTTTGCTCTGTCTGAAATATCCTTATAACTGGTTTCCAACTCTGGCTTCACATTGAAATGATGTTACAAGCCTTAAAAATGTACAGACACAGAGAAAGGCCGATACTGTGTATTTTCACTTATACGTGGAATCTAAAAAAACAAAACAAGTAAATAAAACAGAAAGAGGCTCACAGGTACAGAGAAAAAACTAGTGGTTGCCAGAGGTGAAGGATACCGAGAGGTACAAACTATCAGTTATAAAATAAATAAGTCACAGGATTGTAACACACAGCACAGGGAATATAATCAATATTTTATAATAACTTTGAAAAAAATGTATAGATATCTGAGCCTCAACCAACCCCAGAGGTACTTGATTTAATTGGAATGGAGTGGGGTCATGTATGAGTGGTTTGCAAAAGATCCACAGGTAAGTCAAGAATCATGAACTCCAACTCAGTTCAGGGTTTCCAGGCTAGATTAGGGTCCCCTTATGTGTTTATCTCTGTGGAATTTCTATTGTCCAATTATCTGAAAGAAAAGAAAAAGAAAGTGAAAAGTGGTTCAGTAAAGAATCTGTCTGCACTACGGGGAACTTAAGTTGGATCCTTGGGTCAGGAAGATCCCCTGGAGAAAGGAATGGCTATCCACTCATGTATTCTTGCTTGAATAAATCCATGGACAGAGGAGTCTGGCAGGCTATAGTTCATGGGATCACAAAGAATCGGACTAACACTTTAACACTGAGTGACTAACACTTTCTATGTGTTTACTCTCAGTTGAGTTCAGTTCAGTTGCTCAGTCGTGTCCAACTCTTTGCGACCCCATGAACTGTAGCACCCACGAATTGTAGCACGCCAGGCCTCCCTGTCCATCACCATCTCCCGGAGTTCACTCAGACTCATGATGCCATCCAGCCATCTCATCCTCTGTCATCCCCTTCTCCTCCTGCCCCCAATCCCTCCCAGCATCAGAGTCTTTTCCAATGTGTCAACTCTTCTCATGAGGTGGCCAAAGTACTGGAGTTTCAGCTTTAGCATCATTCCTTCCAAAGAAATCCCAGGGCTGATCTCCTTTAGAATGGACTGGTTGGATCTCCTTGCAGTCCAAGGGACTCTCAAGAGTCTTCTCCAACACCACAGTTCAAAAGCATCAATTCTTCAGCGTTCAGCTCTATCACTGTGCAATTTCTATTGTTCAGTTACCTGAATATTTCATCTCAGCCTAGTGAAACTGATTGAGCCTTTTATGTTTTACTCTTCTGCCTCAAATCTTTTAATGACTTCCATTACCCTCTAAGATAAAATCCAAACTTCTTAACAAATCCTACAATTCCTCCTACTTCCAGCTCACCTTTAATGCATTTATCCATTCAATCTTCATCAAGTGTCTATTATGAGTCAGGCACTCTAGAAGACAGTGGAGACAAGAGGAGCACAATCTTCTCTCTTGTGGAACTTACAATTTGGGAGGAAGACAAAAGTTGAATGAATAATTACAGGGTTATAGAAACTCCTGTTTCAGGAGTTGGAGAAGGAAGGTTTCCCCAGGAGTTAAGAGTTAAACTGAGTGCAGAAAGAACACTAGAAGTTAGTTGGGGGTGGAGGGAGAGAGGAGAGCTCTAGGCAGAAGGAGTAGCGGAAGTAGGACAAGGCTGGGGGAAGATCATGGTATGTGGGAAGAACTGAAAGCGTGTATCGTCGGGAAGGGGGAAATGGAGGCCAAACTTGAAGCCTAGTTGACTCAGAGACTTAGAGGCCAAGTTAAAGTTGGGAGACTTAATCCCAAGGGTGCCGGAAAGCCTAGAAAAGGTTTAAGCAGGGGAGTGTAGTATAATCAGATGAACTTTTTAAAGAACATTCTCCTTGGATATACAGTGGAGCCAAGATTAGATTTGGGTGTTCCCAAATCTTATCAGCCTCTCTTTTGCAGATGATATCTTGCAGTCTGTTCACACTGATGATCTGCAGCAGGGCAACAACTGGCAAGATCTTGTGTGCTCAGTGCTGTTTGACTCTTTTCCAGCCCATGGACTGTAACCCACCAGGCTCTTCTGTCCATGGAATTTTCCAGGCAAGAATACTGGAGTGGGTTGCCCTTCCCTACTTCCGGGGATCTTCCTCTTGGAGTCTTTTAAGTTAGTTAAGTTGCTCAGTCATATCCGACTCTTTGCGACCCCTGGACTGTAGCCCGCCAAGCTCTTCTGTCCATGGGAATCTCCAGGCAAGAATACTGGCGTGGGTTGCCATTTCCTTCTCCAGGGGATCTTCCCAACCCAGGGATCGAACTCCGGTCTCCCACATTAAAGGCAGACACTTTAACCTCTGAGCCACCAGGGAAGCCCAAGAATTGCTCCAAGAAAGAGCCATTTAGGACTCCATGATGGATCTGTCTCTTAGACTATAACCTTCACTTTTCATTGCTTTTGCTGATGGTTAAATCCATCCTCTGTGACTAGTTTGCCTTAGGTAAAGATTAGAATTGAACTGTATTTACTGACTCCTGCAGAATAGCAGTGTAACTTCTCACTGTTGTTGCATCATCCAGTAAACACTAACTGAGGGTCTGTTTTATGCTGGCATGTCCAGGTCCTGGTGATACTTGGTAAATATGACCCAAGGATTTCCCAGGTTCAGTTCAGTCGTTCAGTTGTGTCCCATTCTTTGTGACCCCGTCCCGGAGTTTACTCAAACTCATGCCCATTGAGTTGGTGATGCCATCCAACTATCCCATCCTCTGTCGACCCCTTCTCCTCCCGCCTTCAATCTTTCCCAGCATCTGGGTCTTTTCAAATGAGTCAGTTCTTCACATCAGGTGGCCAAAGTATTCAAGTTTCAACTTCAGCATCAGTCCTTCCAATGAATGTTCAGGACTGATTGCCCTTAGGATGGACTAATTTAATCTCCTTTCTGTCCAAGGGACTCTCAAGAGTCTTCTCCAACATCACAGTTCAAAAGCATCAATTCTTCGGCTTTCTTTATAGTCCAACTCTCACATCCATACATGACTACTGTAAAAACCGTGGCTTTGACTAGATGGACCTTTAGAATTCACCTGCCAATGCAGGACACGTAAGAGATGTGGGTTCGATTCTTGGATTGGGAACATCCCCTGGTATAGGAAATGGCAACCCACTCCACTATTTTGCCTGGAAAACCCCATGGACAGAGGAGCCTGGTGGGCTATAGTTCATAAGGTAGAAAAGAGTTGAACATGACTGAGTGATTGAATACACACACACAAAGTAAAAAAAGAAAGATGGATATGATCTGTTAAAAAATAGGTTCTATTGCATAGACAACAATAACAAAATTAAAAGACAACTGATAAAAGAAAATATGTCTAATACTTTTTTAAAAGGGTTAGTATCTAGTATTTATTTTAAACATGTAAAATAGAACTTCCCCAGTAGTCCAGTGATTAAGAATCCACCTGCCAATGCAGGGGACATGATTCGATCCCTGGTCTAGGAAGATTCCACATGCCAAGGGGCATACTAAGCCTGTGTACCACAACCACTGAATCCCACGCTCTAGAACCTGTGCTCTCCAACAACAGAAGCCACAGTAATGAAAACCCACGCACCGCAACTAGAGAGTAGCCGCCACTCACAGGAACCGGAAAAAGCCCCAGGGTAGCAACGCGGACCCATGGTAGCCAAAAATAAATATAAATAAATAAATAAAATTAAAACAAAATAAAAGACAGCAATTTTAGAAAACAATTTGGCAGTTTCTTATAAAGTCAAACATATCTTTACCATAATACTCCTGCTGCTGCTGCTAAGTCGCTTCAGTTGTGTCCTACTCCTAGCGACCCCATGGACTGTAGCCTACCAGGCTCCTCTGTCCGTGGGGATTTGCCAGGCAAGAGTACTGGAGTGGGTTGTCATTGCCTTCTCCACCATAATACTACTAAGTAATAATAGCAAATAAGCTACTGATACACCCAACAATGTAGAAGAATTTTGAAACCATTATGTTGAAGAAAGAAGCTAAGGCAAAAAAGAAAGTACATAGCGTACAATTATGTTCTGGTGAAACCCTAGACAAGATAAATATATTTTTTCTAGAATCAATTCTAGAAGTCAGAAAGCAAGTCAGTGGCTGCCCAGGGACTGAGGCGAGAAGGGAGTTGGCATGGACTGTTCAAAGGGAAGGGGCATCGGGAACTATTCAGGGTAATGTTCTATATCCTGATTGTTGTGATGTTACATGGATATATACATTTGTCTAAACTCACCAAGATGCATATTTTAAATGGATGCATTTTATTGTGTAAAAATTATACCTCACTGAAGTTGATTGTTTTCTATCTCAAAAGCAAGCAAACAAAAACATGACAACTGACAGGGAGAAAATTTTGACATATTGTTAACAAAGAATATGGCATATACATAAGAGCTTAAGGATTCAATAGAAAAATGGACAAAGTACATAAAGGACAAGTCACAGAAGACAAAATACAAATGCACGATAACAGAAGACACCTGTTCTTGTAAATCTCAATCATGAAAAAACAAATTTCAATAATGGAATTGTTAGATTGACAAACATTTTGGGGGGGGGTACTGTTTTAGCCTAAAGGCATTAGGGATCTTAATTCCCCAACCAGGGATGGAACTCCTGGCCTCTGCACTGGAAGTGCAGAGTCTTAACCACTGAACCTCCAAGGAAGTTCCAGCAGCAATTTTAAAAATTATTTGAGAATTCAGGGAAATTATCACTTCCACAGTGTTGATTTGAGTGCAACTAGAAATATTTTTGGAAGATAATTTGACAATGTATCAATATTATAAATATGTCTTGACTCTGCAATTCTTTTCTGGAGAACTCTATGGATAGAGGGGCCTGGCAGGCTCCAGTCTATGGGGTTGCAAAGAGTGGGACAAGACTGAGCTACCAACACTTTCACTTACTTTCATACTGATAATACTGACATGTACTTAACTGTGTGCTGGGATTCCTACCATACTTCAACCATTCCACCCACTAAATACTCTTGTTTCCTCATTTCATAGATAAGGAAGAAAAGGAGGTTAAGTGACTTGCCCAAGGTCATAATAGCTACAGAGCCAGGATTCGCACCTGTCTCCAGAGTCTGTACTCTGAACCATTATGCTATACAGCTCTCCACTGTCTTAAATGCCATGTGCTGTGCTTAAGTGATAAGTTGTGTCCAACTCTTTGAGACTCCATGGACTGTAGCTTGCCAGGCTCTTCTGTCCATGAGTTTCTTTAGGCAAGAATACTGGAGTGGGTTGCCATTTCTTCCTCCAGGGGATTTTCCCAACCCAGGGATCGAACCCAGATCAAAACTTGCTTTGCAGGCAGATTCTTTACGGACTGAGCCACCAGGGAAGCCCAAGAATACTGGAATGGGTAGCCTAGCCCTTCTCCAGGGGATCTTCCTGACCCAGGAATTGAAATCGGGTCTCCTGCATTGCAGCAGATTCTTTACCATCTGAGTTACCTTAATCAACTATACACCAGTATAAAATAAAAAGTTAAAAAGCCAGATATCTACTATCTATTATGTGGGGGGGGTAGGTTAATGATGGGAGCAAACTGACTGTCTCAAATCTTATACAAAGACCTGATGTCATGTATTACTTGAGTCGTAAAAACAAAAACCAAGCAGATTGAAAGAAAGAAACCACTCCCACAACAAAAGCAAAAGAGATTGACTACATTTCCACTTAATATCTCTACAACGCTTTCAGATAAGTAATAATATTCTCATTTTATTGATGAGCAATTAAGGCTCCAAAAAGTTACTTGCCTCAAGTTACATACCTTCTAAGCCTGGATAACAGCTTTGATCTGTGGCTCTAAGACCCAATTCACTTCTCTCCACTGGGCCTTTGACAGTGAGAACTGAGAGTCCTAACCACTGGACCACCAGGGGATTCCCAGAAAGTGAGTTCTTGAACTAATTCTACAAGGAAGACCACTGCAGGCACACATCTGTATGTGTGTAAATAGGATGGCATGGAGCAAACCATTTGACCTATTTTATGAATGATAGTTGAGTGGGAGAGATTTGCTCTCTAAGTGAAAGGTTAGTCCTGAAAAGATTTGATTGATTTGTGCTGATAATGAAGCACAAGCTGGAAGATTGCCAGGAAAAATATCAATAACTTCAGACATCCAGATGACACCACCCTCATGGTAGAAAGCAAAGAGGAACTAAAGGGCCTCTTGATGAAAGTGAAAGAGGGGAGTGAAAAAGCTGGCTTAAAACTCAACATTCAAAAAAATAAGATCATGGCATCCAGTCCCATCACTTCCTGGAAAATAGATGGGGAAAAAATGGAAACAGTGACAGACTTTATTTTGGGGGGCTCCAAAATCACTGCAGATGGTAACTGCAGCTTGCCCCTTGGAAGAAAAGCTATGACCAAGCTATTAGTGAAAGTGAAGTAGCTCAGTCATGTCCGACTCTTTGTGACCCATGGACTGTAGCCCACCAAGCTCTTCTGTCCATGGGATTCTCCAGGCAAGAATACTGGGGTGGGTTGCCATTTCCTTCTCCAGGGGATCTTCCCGACCCAGGGATTGAGCCCAGGTCTCCCACATTGCAGGCAGATGCTTTAACCTCTGCACCACCAGGGAAGCCCTTAAATACAAGAATACAGTCTCTCAGAAAACCTCCTATAGAGACACAGAACTTCAGATCCAAGTCCTAACATCAAAGATTTCAAGGGAGGAAAGGAAGCCAGGTTGAAAGAAGAAGGGGGAGGAGGCAGGAGGTGAGGGGCGAAAGGAATGGCCTTACAGACGTCTCCTGCCACCTACAGATACCCAGGCGTTATGGGACTTTTCCCTGGGCCTCCAGAGAAGGGAGGAGGAGAGAGGTTAATAAAGTCTCTTGTCCCTTACCGTTCGGGGCACTCTGGCCAGTTGAGAGCATATTAAAAAGCAGAGACATTACTTTGCTGACAAAGGTCTGTCTAGTCAAAACTATAGTTTTTCCAGTAGTCATGTATAGATGTCAGAGTTGAACCATATAGAAGGCTGAGCGCTGAATAATTGATGATTTTGAACTGTTGTGTTGGAGAAGACCCTTGAGAGTCCCTTGGACTCCGAGGAGATCAAACCAGCCAATCCTGAAGGAAATCAGTCCTGAGTATTCATTGGAAGGACTGATGCTGAAGCTGAAGCTCCAATATTTGGCCATCTGATGTGAAGAGCCAATTCATTGGAAGAGACCCTGATGCTGGGAAAGATGGAAGGCAGGAGGAGAAGGGGGTGGCAGAGGATGAGAAGGTTGGATTGTATCCCTGACTTGAAGGACATGAGTTTGAGTTAACTCTGGGAGTTGGTGATGGACAGGGAAGCCTGGCGTGCTACAGTCCATGAGGTCACAAAGAGTGGGACAAGACTAAGTGACTGAACTGAATTGAACTGATGATGAGCTATTTCTTATCAATATAAGACTCCCTGGGGCCTATCTTGAAGAGGGTCAACTTGGAGATAAGGAATCCATTGTCTGTAGTAACAAGTAAACAATGTTGGGTTCACCTGACCAAGATAGTAGCTAAGAATATGGAGAAGGAAGAAGGGGTGAAATTGAGATATTTGTGGAATAAGATTGATGGGACTCAGTGACTGATGATAGAAGATGAGACTCAATGACTGAGGATGGTGGAGGTCTGAAGAGAGAATACAAGTTTGTTGGAGAGAAAACTGAGCACAAGATCCCTTAAAATAGAATCCTTTTCTGAATTCCCTGGTGGTCCAATGGTTAGGACTCTGCACTCTCATTGTGGAGGGCCCAGGTTCAATCACTGGTAGGGGAACTAAGATCCCACAAGCTGCACAGGTAGGCCCCCCAAAAATGATCCTTTGCGTATGTATCTCTTTCATTGCATGTAAGACAAGGTATAATCCCCTGGAGGAGAAATGGCAACTCACTCCAGTATTCTTGTCTGGAGAACTCCATGGACAGGGGAGCCTGGAGGGCTATAGTTCATGGGGTCGCAAAGAGTCAGATGTGACTGAGGGACTAAGCATTCACGCACGCAAGCACGCCTTTGAGACAGGATGTTATAATTAGCTGAGTATGAGTCAGCCTCCTATGCTAAGCCATGATTTCCTTAAGGGAGGACCGTGTCTCCTTTGTTTCATCTCCCCCAGTGGCTATAGCCCTACCTTGTATAGAAATGTTCAACTCTGAATAAAAGTGCACAGCAGAGAGATTGGCTTTCGTTTGGGGAGCAAGGAATGGTAGGGGATACAATTATTTTTTATTTTTGGCTGCTGGAGATCTCAGTTCCCCAACCAAGGATCAAACCTGGGACCTGGCAGTGAAAACAGATAAGTCTTAACCAGTGGACCAGTAGGAAATTCCTTGGGGGGGGGATAATCACACAAACTGAGAGGCAGAAAGTTCTCCAGCTTAGTGCCTCCCTGTTCAGCCTTGGTCAGAAGCCTGCCCCTTGGGAAATTACTCCATTTTTTCCCCTGAGTTCTTTACTTTTCTGGGTTAGCCACAGTGTGTGATAGATGCTGTGATGCTGACTGGCTCACACATGGGTGGCTGCTGTGCGGGGAAGAGTGTCTTCCCCAAATTCTACTACCACCACCCAGAAAAGGATTCTAAAAAGGCACACGGGAGGAGCCTCAGATTTCTACTCCTTTCTAAATCAACAAATGCGAGAGAGACACGGCCAGAGGTGGCATGTCTTTGGTACTATGCCATAGGCTGGTAACGCACGGGCAAAAGAGGATAACCAAAGAAGAAGTGTGAGCTCCTGCAGTAAGGAGAGGAGATCATGGGCCTGAGACTTCAGCCATGAAAGGAGAAATGAGGATTTCCCTGGAGGTCAGTGTACATGCTCCCAATGCAGGGGCTGTTGTTGTTCAGTAACTTAGTCATGTCCAACTCTTTGCAACCCCATGGAATGCAGCATGTCAGGCCTCCTGTCCTTCACCGTCTCCCGGAGCTTCCTCAAACTCATGCCCATTGAGTTGCTGATGCCATCTGACTATCTTGTCCTCTGTCGTCTCCTGTTCCTCCTGCCTTCTATCTTTCCCAGCATCAGGGTCTTTTCCAAAGAATCAGCTCTTTTCATCAGGTAGCCAAAGTATTGGAGCTTCAGCATCAATCCTTCCAATGAATATTTGGGGTTGATTTCCTTTAGAATTGACTGGTTTGGTCTCCTTGCAGTCCAAGGGACTCCCAAGAGTATTCTCCAACAACCACAGTTCAAAAGCATCAATTCTTCAGCGCTCAGCCTTCTTTATGGTCTAACTCTCACATCCACATGTGACTACTTGAAAAACCATAGCAGGGGGCCCAGGTTCAATCACTGATCAGGGAACCAGATCCCACATACTGAAACTAAAAGATCCTGTTTGGCACAACTAATATCTGACACAACCAAATAATAAAAATAAACATTTTAAATTGGGAATTTTATCATTATTTAATTAGTTTAAAAACTATTTGTATTACTAAAAAAGCATTTAAATAAGAATGGTGAAGAAAATGAATTTGATATAACTATCATCTGGACTTAACAATTATTACTATTGGGGAGATCAAAAAGTAATTATGTTAATATTTGCCACATTTAGGTCAGTTAGTATTTATTTACTTATTATTTTTTGTATGTGGCCTCACCATGCAGCTTGAGGAATCCTAGTTCCTTGACCAGGGATCAAATCCTGGCCCTGTAGTGGAAAGTCATAAGTCAAAGTCAAAGTCATAACCACTAAACCACTAGTGAATTCCCTCAGTTATTCTTTTATTTTTTTAAGTATTTTAATATAATTTACAGACATTTTGAGTTAAATCCTGAAATATTTTAATATGCATTGCTAATAAAAACTTGTTCTTATATAATCCCAATGCTCTTACATTTCCCCCCAAATTAACAATCATTCCTTCAGTTCAGTTGCTCAGTCGTGTCCAACTCTTTGCGACCCCATGGACTGCATCATGCCAGGTGTCCATCACCAACTCCCGGAGCTTGCTCAGACTCATATCCATCCAGTCGGTGATGCCATCTAACAATCTCATCCTCTGTCGTCCCTTTCTCTTCCTTCCTTCAGTCTTTCCCATTAATCATTCCCTAATATGACCTAATAGTCCATATTCAAATTTTCCCAACTATCCCCCAAAGATCTTTTTATTGTTGTAGTTTTGTTCAAAGTAAGATCATGTTGCTTGTGTCTTGTCACCTTTAAGTAAGAGCAGCTTTTCCTCCTTTTCCATGCCATTGACTTGTTGAAGAAACAGTCACTCCAAATTGCCTTTGGAATTTTTCTAATTAATTTCTTTGTGTTTTCACTTACTTTGTTCCTCCAGCCCCCACATTTTCTGCAAACTGGAAATTAGATCTGAAGAATTCCTTAGATTCAGGGAAGAATATTTGTTAGGCGGAGCAGTGTTCTTATTGCCTTACATCAGGGCCACATAAAGCTCGTGGCTGGGGGTCTGGGGTTCTGTGTTTTTGAAGCTAGCTAGGGGGAAGCTAAGCCTGAGGGGATATAGGTAGTTAACCATCTATAGATCTGGAGGCTGAGCTCCCACTGGACCCCAGTCTCCGTGGTTGCTGCCCTTGGCAACACAGTGTGGGCTGAACTCAGGATCATCAGCTTGATGCTGGCAGCCTGTACTGGCCCAGTCCTCTGGGACAGGGATACCACACTGGAAGTTTTTCCTTTCAGCCCTGTTGTGTGTACCTTGCAGAAATGAGGAGACTAACCAGGCAGAGTTCCCCAGGACTGAGGGAAGAAAAACCATTTCAAGGCCTATTCACCATGTTCTGCACTCTCCACTGTGGAGAGCAGGAAGCTTCCTCTTCTACTCTGGAATCTTTGGTGGCGGTGGTGGTGGTGTGGGTCATAAAATTCCTGCCTCTGTTAGCTCAGGTTTTCTTATCTTCTGACTTGCAGTTTCTCTTTAAATATGCTTTGACTGATTTTGAAGTTTGAATGTCAGGGCTGAAAGGACCCTTGTGGATCATCTGGACTAGCCCCTCACTCAAGTATCCTCATTCTCCTTATCCCTCTTAAAAACAGTTGCAGTAAGACGGTGAGACCAGGATTGTTACCATGTAGTTCTCCAGTTGTCATTCACATTCTACTTTCTTCTTCTTCTTTTTAAATTTTTATTGAAGTCTAGTTAATTTACAGTATTTTGTTAGTTTCAAGTGTACAGCAAAATGACTGTTTTATAATCATATATTCTTTTTCAGATTCTTTTCCATCACGGGTTATTACAGGATGAGTATAGTTCTCTGTGCTATATAGCAGGTCCTTGTTTTTCATCTATTTTATATATAGTAGTGAGTATATGTTAATTCAAAACTTCTAATTCATCCTTCCCCAACCCCGCCCCCACCACTATCCCCTCTGGTAACTATAAGGTTTTTTTTTCTATGTCTGTGAGTCTATTTCTATTTTGTAAACATATTCATTTGTACCATATTTTTAGATCCCACATACAAGTGATATGATATTTGTTTTTCTCTGTCTGGCTTATTTCACTTAATGTGATAATCTCTAGGTCCATCCATCACATGCCACCTTCTTATCTTTACTATGATCAGGTTCCCCTTGTTTCATGCTGCTGCTGCTGCTAAGTCGCTTCAGTCATGACTGACTCTGTGCGACCCCATAGACAGTAGCCCACCAGGCTCCCTGCCCTTGGGGTTCTCCAGGCAAGAACACTGGAGTGGGTTGGCATTTCCTTCTCTAGTGCGTGAAAGTGAAGTCGCTCAGTCGTGTGGGACTCTCTGCGACCCCATGGACTGCAGCCTACCAGGCTCCTCCACCCATGGGATTTTCCAGGCAAAAGTACTGGAGTGGGGTACCATTGCCTTCTCCACCCTTGTTCCATAGTATACCATTTATTTTTTCTTCATCTTAAACAATAACACCTGTGAAATGACAGACTTCATAGATAGTTCAATTTCTTTCTAAAAATTTATTAAAAGAAAACATACAAAAACGTTCACTGCCACTACACTTTGGGAAAGAAACGCTAGAGAAAAATTTGCATCAGGGAGTCCCACCTCACTCTGCCTTGAGACCTTGGTTGGACACACTTAAGTCCTAAATTTATTTCCCAGTCAGTAAGAAAGAGACTTCGCTGGTGGCTCAGGTGGTAAAGAATCCACCTGCCATGCGGGAGACCAGGGTTTGATTCCTGCGTGGGGAAGATCCCTTGGAGAAGGGAAGGCTACCCTCTCCAGCATTCTGGCCAGAATTCCATGGATAGAGGAGCCTGGCAGGCTACAATCCAAGGGGCCGCAAAGAGTTGGATACAACTGAGTGACTTTCACACACAAGAGACACTATACTATCAACAAGTATCAGTTACTAGCTGTGAGTGACTGAAGGTTAAGCTCTTCGTGGAAGACGTCCAGGAACCTCTGATCGCCTACAATGGTGCAGGAGGGGAATGCAGAGAGAAGTCAGGCTGTGGTAAAGGTTACTTCTAGGCTTGCTGCTAAGTCGCTTCAGTCATGACTGACTCTGTGCGACCCCATAGACAGTAGCCCACCAGGCTCCCTGCCCTTGGGGTTCTCCAGGCAAGAACACTGGAGTGGGTTGGCATTTCCTTCTCTAGTGCGTGAAAGTGAAGTCGCTCAGTCGTGTGGGACTCTCTGCGACCCCATGGACTGCAGCCTACCAGGCTCCTCCACCCATGGGATTTTCCAGGCAAAAGTACTGGAGTGGGGTACCATTGCCTTCTCCACCCTTGTTCCATAGTATACCATTTATTTTTTCTTCATCTTAAACAATAACACCTGTGAAATGACAGACTTCATAGATAGTTCAATTTCTTTCTAAAAATTTATTAAAAGAAAACATACAAAAACGTTCACTGCCACTACACTTTGGGAAAGAAACGCTAGAGAAAAATTTGCATCAGGGAGTCCCACCTCACTCTGCCTTGAGACCTTGGTTGGACACACTTAAGTCCTAAATTTATTTCCCAGTCAGTAAGAAAGAGACTTCGCTGGTGGCTCAGGTGGTAAAGAATCCACCTGCCATGCGGGAGACCAGGGTTTGATTCCTGCGTGGGGAAGATCCCTTGGAGAAGGGAAGGCTACCCTCTCCACATTCTGGCCAGAATTCCATGGATAGAGGAGCCTGGCAGGCTACAATCCAAGGGGCCGCAAAGAGTTGGATACAACTGAGTGACTTTCACACACAAGAGACACTATACTATCAACAAGTATCAGTTACTAGCTGTGAGTGACTGAAGGTTAAGCTCTTCGTGGAAGACGTCCAGGAACCTCTGATCGCCTACAATGGTGCAGGAGGGGAATGCAGAGAGAAGTCAGGCTGTGGTAAAGGTTACTTCTAGGCTAAGGATCAAGCCTCAGGGTAGCGGTGGGAAAACGTCTCTTGGAAGCAAAAGCCTGTAAAGCTTCAGCCCTCTCCACCATCTCTCTGGGCACCCCAAAAAGGCACGAACAGGCAGTGCCAGAGCCTTTCCCCAACAGGAACCACCCACTCGCCTGGGGGACAGTGAAAACTTCGGAAGAAGAGAGGAAAAGTCAGGTGTTAAGCCTCTAGGAGCTTCAGCGGACTTCTGGGACCCGAAGGAGGGAGGGCAAAGCAGGAAGGAGGGGTTTGCGGTTGGGGAGAGCCAGCTGGTCCACCCCTGGCCGGAAACTGGGGGTGGAGAGGTCCAGGCCCGGCCCACGCCCGTCTTCCAGCTCCAGACTGGGTCCCAGAGGCCGTCAAACCCCACCCCGCTCCTCTGGGCACCTCGTGGCCCAGGCGGGTTTGTTTATATATCCTGCTCCCTCCACCCCCAGCCCGGCCCTCCTCCCGCCCTCAGAGTGGCCCCGTGGGAGGGGGAAACCGGGCGAGCCCCAGGCCGGCCCCTCCGGTCCCCTCCCCTTCCTTCCTCCAGCCTGGGCTTCGGATGCCCGGGGAGGGCAAGTCCTTTTTATAGACCTGTTGAGCCAGTTGGGGCCAGTCTCCTTACTGGGAGTGGGAAGCTGGGGGGTGGCTTAGCTCTTTCCTCAGCTCTGGATTCTGGAGAGAACGCAGAGCTTCTTGTTCCAGGAGAGGAAGGAGAAAAGGAAACTGCTTCATTTTTGGTTAAAAAGGGAACTTTTTTTTTTTTTTAATGCTGTCAGGCAGGACCCCACTCACCCTTGGGGTGCAGAAGTCTGAAGCCGAATGGGGGTGGGGGTAACTGGTGAGGGTAACTTGGCAGTAAGCACAGGTTTCCAGGACTGGTGAGCAGAGGAGCCAGAAAAGGTTAGATATTTGGGGTGAGGGAAATGTTTTGACTATGTGTTTGTTTTACGCTGGAGTCCCTAGGGGTCAGATTTAACTGTTCAGTGAAGCAGCTTTTTCACAGTGGGGTCCAGACCCCTCTCTGAACCTCGGGTGCCTCCAGCTTGCCTCCCCTAGCTCTCAAGAATGCAGATGGATCGTGTCTCTGGACAGTTTCTCTCTTCCTCTTTCTCACCATCCCTTAAACCACTTCTGCTTTTATTTGCCAAAGGGTCTTCAGGCTGCAGGACCGAGAGCTGAGTCTACTGTCAGGCCTGTGTTCTTGCAGTCTTCAGAAAAGAATATTCCAGAAAGTTGGGCCAGAGTTCACCTCCAACAATAACTAGTGTTCTTGACGATGCCTCTCAGCTCTAAAAAGAAACCCCTACCTCCAGCCTTTCTTTATTCTCCAGCACCTTCAAGACCACCAGAGCCACGGACCAGGACTAGTTGCACTGGTACCAGTTGCCTTCTTAGTTCTAGGCAGGGATGAACCTGAATGCTTCTCAGATAAGGAAACAAACCCAGCAAAGATGCAGAATGAGTCATTTTAAATAATAATAGTAAAGAATATCTGTAGCCTGTCCTGAATTTCTCATCAACAGTTTCTGAACTTCTCAAAGAAACCTGACTTCTAGAGTTCTTAGTTACCTGCGTTTTCAGGGTCTTGAAAAGACTGAGGGATGTGTGATGATCCATTTAGCTTCTCCAGTCACCAGTTAACTTGTAAATGACCTGAAATGTGCATGATGTGAGAAATAAAGGTTTATTTTCTGAGAATTTATTTTCTTGTCAGGGATTATTTTTCTTTCCTAAGCTTCTTTATCTTAGAGTAGGTATGACAGGTAAACAGAATTTTAGTCAGTGTGTTTTGTTCTTAACAGCTGTTGTTGAAAGTTTACTTTTACAATGATGTTAGAAGAATTTTGAATCATTTGTATATTTTAATTTGTAAAATTTTCCTGTTACCAGATTGCTAAATGGGAAATCGCTAAACTCAAAGAGTATCTTCAAAATCAGGTTTAACTTGAAAAAGGTAACCAACCCAAGGCTGAGAATCAATCCTTGGTGTTGTACTATCTGAAGACCTATTCAGGATTTGAGGGACTGGGCTTCCCCTTTCATTTATCAAGTGTTTACTGTGAACTATATCCTAGGCCTTGAGGATACATAGTGAAAAGGCATCACCCCCAGCCCTCAAGACTACTTTGTCTGACTGGAGATGTGATATTTAGATACCTTTAATGGATGTATGTAAAAAGAGCATGGTGGATAGAGTTTACAGTAACTGGGGGAGTTAGCAAATACTGTATTAAAATTCATTTTTATCAAAGATAAGAGTTATGAGCCCAGAAGGAGGACCAGCTCAGTGAACTGTACTTTTAAATTTTGGAGACCCAAGAAAGCATGTTTTAGAGTAAAACTTCCAACAAAGAACAAAGTGAAGGCTATGAGTGTAGTAGACAGGGAAGATGAGCCTGAATAGGTGCAGGGCAGACAGATTACCACACTGGAGTGTTAGCGCTTAGTGCCTGTGTTGTTATGAGTGGTTTTGAATGAAGACAACCCTCAATCCACATGGCTTTTTTTAAACACAGTGATTAGGAGTTATTTAAATGATTTCACAAACGGTTATGAAGACAAACTTGAAACAAGTTTATTTTTTTTTTTGTTTAGTCGAGAGAAAACCTATTCAGGTTTTCACAGATGAATTGGACAACATATCCATTTGCTCTCAGAAACTATTAAACAAGCTTATGTTAAGGACGTCCCTCACAAGCCAGGTTCTGAATTCTGTCTCGTCCTGGAAAAGCAAAGAGAGAGTATTGTGTAAAGGAGCGTGGCTCTTGAATTTCTGGGTCTAAAGCTAAGTCTTTTTTCTCATTACCTGGAATAAAACCAAACCCTAGTTCCCATTTCTGGCTTAGACTAGCTTAGAACTGAAGAAAAAAAAAAAGCTTTGAAATTAAAGTACTGGAGAAGAGCATAACAATTTCTTACACTGGTTGAAAGGATTAAATTAGAAATGTTCAGAAGACTACGCCACAGTTTTAGTTCCTTCTCCCTCCTCCAGCAGCCAGTTTGGGTGTGGTCTTTTGCTAAATACACTAAACAGCTGTTGGAATCTCTAGAGCTTGGTTTACAAAGATGAGCAATACAGCTTCTTCCCTCCAGGAAGTTTCTTTCCTTCTGGAAGTTTCTTCTCTCAAGTTTCTTCTTTTAGTGCTTCTTAAACTGTGATTTAGGGACTAATCACCTGAAAGGGTTGTATTCCCTTGTACCTCTCCAGAGACTATCATTTATTAGGCCTAAGATGGGGGTCTAGGAATCTTTTTTAAAAAAAGCAGTCCAGAGGATACAGATAAAGATTTTCTGATATTCTATTTTGAGAAACTTTGACTTAGAAATGCCAGTAACAGAAATGTAATATGATGTTTTGTAATAAAGTTATAAAAGAAGATGATACCATGTAAGCTATCCAGGAAGTACGTGCAGGATTTTTTAAGAGCTAGAAGGTAACAAAAAGCTTTTCTGGTTATGCAGGCATTATTCAGTTAATGTATAGAAGACTTTCGGTGGGATTATTCTGAGTTGAAATTTGGCACAACTCATTAGCTTTGTGATCTTTGGGAAGTTACTTCCTAGCCTCAATTTCTTAATTTAAATACTAATATCTCAACGTACAAAATAGTTACTAGCCTCTAATACTTACTAATAATTTCCTCATGAGAATGACATTAGGAATGCAAGATACCTAGCTGATCTAGGCACCTAACTCTGTAGGCTTTTACCTTCTGGCCTTGCCCAGAGAAACGAAGCCTCAGTTTCGGGGAATCCAGACTTTAAAACATATCAAGTGCTTAACTGTAGATAATAAAGTGACAACATATAACATACAAGTTAGAAAAGGTATGACCTTGTCACGTTATTGACAAGTCACCCAGGCTGCCGCCACAAAAACTAGGATAAAGGAAAAGCAGAATGGGAGGCCAGAAATTCAGGAAAAATACTTTTAGCACTTGCAAAAAGCAAGAACTTTATTTTGCTACTTTGCTTTGCTTACAGCGTATTTAAAATTAAGGGGGCAGCGGCAGCGGAAAGTGGCTTATAGGACCTTGATTATGGAAGGTTCTCCAACATAGTTTAGCTCCAAATGCAAGCTCTTGAAAAGTTAACCCGCCTTAAGTAGCCAGCACCAGACAAATTGGGAGAATTTGATAAAATGGCGTTTGGTGGAGTCTCACAAAGACCTCGCAAATCGGTCACCTCATTAACTGGCTTTGAGAACTCTCACCAGAGCTCTTGCGTCTGTACCCACAGGGCTTACACCACATTCAGAGGCATCCGCCTGCCTCTCCGCCCACCCCTAAAGGGGTGAGACTCGAGAAGTACTTTTAAGAGCAGTTAAATTAAGATTCAAAGGAGCCTTGGTGTCAAAGCAAAACTTTGCGCCGAGAGGCTCGGCCTGACACTTGTTGAGCTGCCCGATTCAGCTGAAGCGTTGCTACCTAATCACTGTAAAGACGTCCCCAGAGGAGGGCCAAAATGGCGACGGACTCCTCTTGGCACAGCCCTGTTCCCTCCCGGCACTGGTAACGCCCATCGGCCAAGTGGAGGCGGTAGCAGACTTTCCCCCGCGCCACCTCATTGGACCGAACAACTGAGGCAGAGGCCAATTCTCCTCTGCCCACTCCAGGTTCTTGCCCTCAGAGCTCACGCGGCGTTGAATTGGCTTTTATACACGTCAATTTGCGTCCTATCGCGTCTCTTTTCAGTGTTAATCCAATCATAACTTTCCTGGCTGCCCGCCTGACTTCTGATTGGTTTTGATCTGCTTCATCCTATCCCATTCCTGTCTACTTCTTACCTCCTCCCACTAGGACTTTGCCCAGGCACGTCCAAGCTTCTGGTTGGTTCTTGTTCTGTCATTCCAATGAAAGCTCTTCCAATCCCTACTACTCACGGAGCCCGCCTGGCAGTTGACTGGCTTATTCCTCAAGCCCATCATCTTTAGTTCCTGCCCACCTTCACTTCCTGCTCTTTCATTGGCCTCTAAAACTGAAAGGCCGATCTTTTGGGGCGGACACCACGCACGCAACTTTGTCTTACACGCCTTAGAGAGCAAGCGAGCCTTACCATTGGGAAATCTGCCCGTCTTTCTTCTGCAAGTCCCTCCTTTCTCCCTCCCTCATTGGGCGGGGCAGCAGTAAAGAGGCGGGGCCTAGGCTGGGCTTGTGGCGCGCTGCTCCCTCCTCCTTACCCCCCCCTCCCTGTCCGGTCCGGGTTCGCTTGCCTCGTCAGCGTCCGCGTTTTTCCTGGCCCCCCCCAACCCCCCCGGACAGGACCCCCTTGAGCTCGTCCCTCAGCTGCTACCATGAGCGGTAAGGATGAGTCCACTCCAAGCTTAGGGGTGGGAGGGGAGTGAGGGGGCGCGCGCGAGGGCCGATTCATATTATGTCCCAGATAGTTTTGAAATCAGTGCTTGTTAATTAGCATCATCATATGTAGTGTAGTTAAAATTGAATGGAGAGACAGAAATACAGTCCTGCCAGCAACAAGGATGCTGTGTCGTGAGACAAAATCAAGCAGAACCATCTGGGAAGCAACACAAGGCCTTCCTTACTCTCTTATCCCACCAGGGAGCCATCCATCAAGCTGTATTATTCAGACATGAAAAAGAAAACCATCAGGTTCTTAAAGGACTAACTTCTTTGTAAAATCAAATTCAGATTGTAGCTCAGCTCAATCAAGAGAAACTCAATAGGCCTGATTCTCACACATCCCCAGGCACCTCATTCACACCCCAATGCCTAAAATGCTTGGTGAGTTCAAAAGCACTGAGCTGCCCTGGACAAGCACACAGGGCAAATGCAAACAGGGACACATGAATTTTTTTTTTAGGAAATACCAGAGAATTCTGGTGGTATTCAACCAGAAGGCAAAGTTCCAGGGGACCAAAATCTCTTGAGTTAAAAGGGTGAAAGGAAAAGGAAGTGGCAACCCACTCCAGGGTTCTTGCCTGGAGAGTCCCATGGGCAGAGGAGCCTGGTGGGCTACAACCCATGATGTTTCAGAGTTGAACACGACTAAGTGACTAACACACACACACACACAAACACACAAGTGTGAAAAGTAAGACTCATACCAACAGACATCAGGAGATTACCCACTGGGGTTATCAAAACTAGAGAAATGCCCAGAGTTAATAAATAGGTCAGTAATATTTTGAACTGTATGTCCATATCTTCTCTCACTGGATAACCCCACATGCTTATATGCAATAGAGGGCTCAGAATTCATGCTAAGGGAGCTCACTTATTGATGCACAATGTCCATGTTGATGCTGACTGAAGTTAACACAGTTGTCTGGCTTGTGTTAACTCAGCCAGGGTCTATCCTGAATGCTTCATTGTTGTCCAGTTGCCCAGTCGTCCACTGACCCCATGGACTGCAGCATGCCAGGGCTCCCACAATCTCCTGGAGTTTGCCCAAGTTCACGTTCATTGCATCAGTGATGCTGTTCAGCCATCTCATCCTCTGACTCCCTCTTCTCCTTCTGCCCTCCATCTCTCCCAGCTTCAGGGGCTTGTCCGATAGCAAGTATCAAGTAAAGGAAAGAGCTCTAAAATGGAGGGAATCATCATTATTTCCTGAAAAACTATCTAGAAGTCCATCTTTGACATGGAGTTCTAGGTGTTTCCCTGGTTTATTTCATCATTTTTGTCATAGGGGAGTAAGGAGAGAGAAATTGCTGATCAAAAGTACCTTTACCCAACCCTCGCCCCTGCAAAAAGGTGTCTTTACCTATTTTTCTGCCTGAGTTGACTGAAAATTGCCTTAATTTATAACTGCTCTGGGAAAGGAGACCTGGATTCAATTAGAGAGAAAATTTGCTTGTATTACATTTGTTTTCTCAATTAAGGTATATTCGGGGGATATTTCAGAGATATAACAAATCACCACATATTGGAATATTTGTTGAGAATGAATCTTGATTTCTACACAATTGAGGAGAAAAATAGCTCTACCAGCATAAATCAGTCTCTGAAATGAATCTTTATGATTCTTTTCAGAGATTTGTGACCACGTAAATGCAACTTCCAAGATAAGTGCCACATCAAGATACAAATAAAAAGAAATAGAATATCTTATAAAAATTTACTTGAGTCATCTTGGTTGCAAATGACCGAAGGACTCAGCCCTGTTTCCTCAGGCATAAAAGGAAGCATCAGCTGATATAATCACCACGTCCAGAAGGCCATCTGGCAAAGCCCCACACTCCCTTCTCTCTGGGGTTGGCTCAGTTTCTCCTCGGATTGTGGAAGATTCTGAGGCAGAATCTTCTAGATTCTCTAGATCTGACATAATCCCACGTTCACATTCGAGGTAGGAAAGTGTCCTTTTCTGAAATCTCCGAGTCTTACCTACATCAGGCTCACCTGCCTCTCCCCACATGAGTCCTTGCGGCTGTTGTACTCCAGCATCCAGGGTCCTATCTCCACCTTTGTTATTGTTTAGTCGCTAAGTCATGTCAGACTCTGCAGTTCCATGGACTGTAACCTGCCAGGCTCCTCTGTCCATTGGATTCTCCAGGCAAGAATACTGGAATGGGTTGCCATTTCCTCCTCCAGAGTATCTTCCCAACCAAGGAATTGAACCTGAGTCTTCTGCATTGCAGGTCAATTCTTTACCACTGAGCCACCAGGAAACCCCTTTAGATCTTGGATAAGACACTTCACTAAAGCAACACAGTCTGTGAGTGGAAGACCGGGTACCTTCCCACAGAGAAAGGAAGCTACGGTTACCGGGAAGGGATCAAATGCCTTTTTCTTGGGGAAAACAACAACACAGATGCTCAGTGTTCACAAAAAAGAAAAAGGAAAAAGAGCTTTTTTTCCTTCATGGAGAATTTGGGACATGAATCAAGAGGCAGTCTAACAGTACCCACTGCTCCAGTACCCAAAAGTTTTTTCTATTAATAGTTTGAAGGGTTTTTTGTTGTTGTTGTTGTTTTACAAATACCTATTTTTTTCCTTCACTTAATCTGTTCTATGGGCATTTTTAACCACTGGACTCTTTTACAAATTGTTATCAAAATTCACATGCTCTTACATAATGTGCATTTTCTTTAACATTATTCTGTGAAGGCTTTTAGAAGACTCAACATCTTTTTTATCAGAAAATCTGATCATTAAGCCCATTCTGCCCTTATGACAAAGCAAGTTGGGTATGAAAAGGTGCAGTGATGTCTCTTTGATAATCATGTACATTTAACATAATTGGGAACATGCTCTTGAAGTAGCCTCCTCCCATGACTACATGTATCATTATATTATGCACACTTTTTATATCTCTGGATAATATTTAATAGTATCAATTTTAATAGAATCTTATATTCTTTTATCTGAATGTTCTATATTTCATATGGCTACTCTGGTATTTCAAATATTTTAATTGATTTATATAAAAAATCAACTTCAATTAATATTGTTGTCTATAAATATATCTTTGCATCTTTAATTATTTCCCTAGGATAAATACTTTGAAGCAGAATTACTGGGTAGGATAATTTAAAATGAATAGTTTTAGATACATATTGCCAAAATGCCCTCCAGAAAGACGGTTCCATTTATATTCACAGCCCCGCTCTTGCTAACACTTCGTTTTTAAATTGTGTTATTTTAAATTTAGAATAAGTGTACTCACATCGCTGAGACTTTCAAACAGCCCTTGTGTTTCAGTGAGTTCTGCTTTCAGCACATCTACTGATTAACATTATTCAACCATGGATTATGCTTCTGTTCCCTGATATACTAAATCTGAATTGCATTTATTACCTCCTGTACTGTAAAATAAGTACCTCAACACACTTCATCTTCCTCTCTCCCCACACTTTCTAACAATTTTCACATTATTCATATATTATTCTATTATTGAAAAAATATATTATTTTATATTCTGTTTTTCAGATTTCAATATAATTTGATCTTCTAAAACTAAGAATTTTAGTTTTGTCTACCGGAGTTTTATTAAATTGGGGAAGAATCATTCACTTCTCCACATAGTAAAACAGAAATATGTTCATAGTACCTTCTGCCCTCCTCCGACTCCCATCCAGTTGCTTCACCTCCCGCCCATTTTCTGTGCTTTGGTTTCTCACACGGCACAAAAATAAACCCATGCCTTTTTTCCCTTGTAGGACCAGAGGTCAATGCAAATTTTAAAGCGTTAGTGGTGTATAACCAGACATTTCTGTAGAAAAAAACTCTGATAGTGCATAAGCTAATTGTGGCATAGAGCACAAACGTCTGGAAAGGTGAGCCACTTAGCAGGTGGATGATGGGATCGAGCTGAGATAAGGTGACAAGGAAGAGCATCAACACAGTGCAAGTCATGATGGAAAGGAGATTGAATTTAGGGAGCCTTCCTGAGTCTGCTTACCACGCTTAGTGACTATAAAGGATGAGAAGGGATGAGCTTGGGAGAACATGGAGGCAAAGGGTCGTGGAAGGAACCTGGTGGACACAGGAAAGACCTGCAGGGGTGGGTCCAGCTGAGGCTGCACCCCACTCAGGAATCCACATTTAGTGTCCTGGCCACAGGAGCTCAGGAAGAGTCATGGCCAGAAACTCAGATTGGGAAAGGTGAGTTTCCAGCAAACAAAGTTGGGCAGGTGCTTATAGGTAAAGCACAAGGCAAAACACGGACAGAAGATGGAAGGGTCTAAATGGCAGGTGACACTAGTGGGTGGGTGGAGGGGGCTTGAATTTGTGATTTGTGTCCCACGTTGCCATGGGAGATTGAGGAGAGATTTAATCTCTCCAAGTTACTGAGCCATCATAGGTCAAATCCCTGGAGGAGGGCATGGCCACCCACTCCAGTATTCTTGCCTGGAAAATCCCATGGACACAGGAGGCCTGGTGGGCTACAGTCCATGGGGTCACAAAGAGTCAAACAGGACTGAGCGACAGAGCACACATCAGTCAAACAGGGCTAGTGACTCCTACCTCTAAAGTTATTATGAAGAGTCAATGAGATCGTGCATTTTGAAACTGTCTCATAAATGCAAAGCTTTATATAAACGTTAATTACACATAAACATTAAAGAAAGTTATGAAGAGAGCAATGTCTTTAAATATAAATAAGCGAAATACATCTGTAGAAAATGTGTCCCATGTGAAAGCAAACTTTCTCTCTACATTATTCAGGAATAAAAAATTCATTCATTTAATAAAAGCCATGAAAATCACACCCTAGTATTCCTCTCATCAGTACCCCCAAAATGATAAATGACTTCTGATTTGGCACAATTCCATGAAACAGATGGTGTTTTTAATCTTCAGCTGCATTTTATATTTTAGTTTTAGTTTATCAAGAGGAGGGGAAAGTGGGCTCTTTCCAATATATGTTACATTTTGATTAACCTAGACAGAGCCAGTAAAACTATAAACCTCTACCAAAGGAAACACATTTTCCTCTGTGAGATCATAAAAATAAAATACTGATTACAATGACTGGTTTTTAAAATTAACTCACAGTGCTAGATTTATTCACATTTTATGATTGTATAAATTATTATCATTTATTATCTCTTTTCTGCCATTATTTCCTCACTGAAAGCCATTTTCAAGTTTCTATGCATCATTTCTGCACAGAACCAATTAGTTAACTTGTATTTTAAACAAATCCCAGCTCATTTGTTTAGGAAAAAGTATTAGTCGCTCAGTCATGTCCACCTCTTTGCAAGTCTGTGGACTGTAGCCCGCCAGGCTCCTCTGTCCATGGATTTCCCAGGCAAGAATACTGGAGTGAGTTGCCATTTCCTTCTCCAGGGGATCTTCCCAACCCAGGAATTGAACCCGTGTCTCCTGTATTGCACGCAGATTCTTTACCAGGGAAGCCCTCAAGAAAGGTAACAATATACCAAGTCATCCAGCCTTCAACAAGCCACAAGGTCTGAGAGAACAGAATGGTAGTCAATGGCTAATATTCCACGATCCGAACTCAGGGTCCCAGGTTCGATCCCTGATCAGGGAACTAGATCCCACACACCACCACTAAGACCCAGCACAGCAATAAATAAATATGAAAAGAAAAAAAGCCAGCAGGGGCAGACAACATTGAATAAAATGAAGGGCAGATGTGTGATGAAGCCACAGGCTCTTGTCTAAATTAACGACTAGTTCATTTCTGCAGTATAACAGGACTGCTTTTTCTTTTTTTTTTTCCCCCAGAGTTGACATGTAAGGATTCGTTCCACATTACAATGGAATAATTTAAACCATCTTAGCCAGAGTCTTTGGAATGCATCCATTTGCTTTCCAGGTCATAAAACCAACACGAATAATTTAGGTCAGATTGGAAAGTCTGCCATGCATTGAGCGCCAGCAAAGCCCAGGGCTAATCCATATTTTATGGAACGTACATATTTAATGACAGAGGAACAGTATTCCATTCAGAATGAAATGAAGTGCGGCTGTTCTGTAATTAACAGAAACAGGCTGATACTGCCACTGCCGTTGGTGTCTCGTGCTCAGCTTCCTGGCGGGGATGCTCACCCCAGGGCACGCCATTGTCCCTTCTCTGCCACAGTTCCTTCCTGCTGATTTTAGTGCTGTGGAGCAGGGGGCAGGCCCTGTGTTCACTTTGCCACAATGTCCTTTACGCATTCTTGTCGAGGCTATTCAAAGTTCGCCCCACGTGTGTTTGCCTCAGACCCCGGGGGGAGTACAAGAAACCCATACAATTTCTCTCTACAAGGCCCAATTTTGTTTTCTTTTTAGATCATTTCAGCCAAGCTGGTAAGGGTTTACCGTGCCTGGATGGAGGAAGAAAGAAGAGATCATTTCACCGAGAACAGCTCACTTCTGTGATCCCACAGTGAGATACACTAAAACAACAGACCTCACCTGACTTTGGATGTAAAGAGAAGAGACATATAGAGGCATTCTCAGAAACTTGACTCTGTGGTTTTAACCCAATGGCCAAAATGTCACCTGCAAAGTTTTAGCCCTCTGGATAAAAACACACTTGTATCCAGAAAGATTCTACTATGCATAAAACCTCTAAAACAATCCAGTCCCCAGAAGGGAACCCAATCCAGTCATGGAATTGGTGGGAAGTTATATTACCAAACATAGTGAGTGCATAGAAACTTTATTTATATTCTGATTCCTAACAGCGTTGATGACCAAGTCCCAACATCTAAACTTTTAAAATGCCAACCCTCAAGCTATAAGCAGGAAAAATTTGGAAGACTCATAGGAAAATGATCACATTAGGATATTTCTACTGAAAAATCAAGTGAGAGAGAGCAGAAGAAAAAAATATTACATTATTTGTGAATGCCTTTAATAACATAGAAACAGAAGACATCACATCTAATCAGTAATCAACTCCTAGTCAAAGATGCACTGTCTGAATTATCCATCACAATTTTATCCTCAAGAAGAGAGCACAGAAAAACAAGTGTCTTAATTTACTTCATCATTAAATTTGACATTTGATCCCAAGTTGTTTTTAGAAAGCTGTAGAACACTAGCCTACTGAATACTGGGTTTTTCTGTAATTTCTGGCTCAGGTTCTCTGAAACCTTTTCCGCTGTCTCCCTCTAGTGAGCCAACAGCAACAAAACAGAAAAAAATGCAAGCTACTCCCTGGTTAAACTTTAAATTGAGTGGGAAAAGTGAAAACCAACAGCCCCCTGGACTTGTGTATGAAGCTCATATTTGTTTCAGTTTGGGCATTAACTGTATTTCTGTGGAGATTGTTTCAGGATACAAATAATCAGATCTTTAAAGAAATTAGAAATGTTTATTACCAGGTCCAAATGCACTGGTATGGACATCTTTGACCCAGAAAGTCAGGACTGGAAAGCATTATAGGCAGAACCAGGTGAGTTGCACAAAGAAAACATGTGTTTCAAGGACCTGAGTGGGTGTGTCAGAAGGGAGACAGGCTGTGGTCTAAATGATCTAAATGACAGCTACATAATCACACCCCCTACTTTTTCCCAAGCTCCTAGGAACCTAAGGGAACCTCTGAAAAAAATCCACCAGAGGAGAGGAAGATGAATTTTGTGTCAATGAAGTTCAAGGAGCTCTTAGGAAGTGTCTGTGCTTCCAGTTGAAAGAAAGGAAAAACAGAAGGAAAAAGCACTTGTGTTATGCACTTGTATCATACCTGTTGTTACTGAGATGTTTGAGTTGGGGAAGGGTGAAAACTTACCTCCACTTTACCAAGTTTTTGAGGGCTTTACTAAATAATTCAACACACTCTCAATAATAAGCATCTTAAGAGAGTGAATTTTTAAACACAGAATCATAGGATATCAGAGTGACCTCTCAGAGATGAAGTTAGAAATAAGCAGCAAAGTAAGATGCAAAGTCTATCTCCAGACAGAGCTGGTGGTGGCAGTGAATGCTGCTGCTGCTGCTGCTGCTAAGTCGCTTCAGTCGTGTCCAACTCTGTGTGACCCCATAGACGGCAGCCCACCAAGCTCCACCATCCTTGGGATTCTCCAGGCAAGAACACTGGAGTGGGTTGCCATTTCCTTCTCCAATGCATGAAAATGAAAAGTGAAAGGGAAGTCGCTCAGTCGTGTCCAACTCTTCGCGACCCCATGGACTGCAGCCCACCAGGCTCCTCTGTCCATGGGATTTTCCAGGCAAGAGTACTGCAGTGGGGTGCCATGGCAGTGAATGTTAGTTCAATATTAATTGTCAATTATCATATTGGATTATTTTACACATTAGCTTTGTATATGAGTTTTAATGGCCCTTGAATTAAGGGGCAAACCCATGTTACATGTCTTGTCATACTGTCATTGATAAAAACCATGGTTATGATTTGCAGTGAACTCTCAGTTTTACTTATACACCATTTATCTATCATACATATCATACTAGACACTTTTCTAAGCTTTCGAAAATAAATAAGAAGTGACCTTTACTCTCAAGAAATTCAGTACAGTAGAGAAACCACAAATACAAGTCAACAGTAGTAATACCCTATTATGAGAGCAATATTAAAAAGCAAACAGTGGTTTTGACAAAACAGGACAGTGGAATTCATCCAATGCGAGGCACAAAAAGAAAGGAAGAATTTTTTTAAAAGAGCAGAGAGCTTAAGGGACTTATGGGACAGCATTAAGAATACCAACATTCATGTTACAGGGATCCAGAGGGAGAAGAGAGAGAGCAAGGAGCAGTAAGCTTATTCAAAAAAATAATAGCTAAAAACTCCTTAATCTGGGGGAAATAAACAGACATCCACATCCAGGAAGCTCAAAAAGTACCAAGAAAGATGAATCCAAAAAGACTTGTACCTCACACAGTATAGCTAAATTATCAAAAGTTGAAGACAAAGAAAGAATCTTAAAAGCAGCAAGAGAAATTCACCTTGTTACATACAAGGGAACCCCCATGAGACAGTGAGAGAACATTTCAGCACAAGCCTTGTAAGCAGAAGTAGACTGACACAGTCAAAGTGCTAAAAGGAAAAAACTGCCAACCGAGAATGCCCTGCGCAGCAGAGCTGTCATTTAAAATTGAAGGGGAGAGAGCGTTTCCCAGACAAAGAGAAACTGAAGGAGTTCAGCACTGTCCCAGCCTAAACATTAGAGAGTTCTTCAGGCTGAAACAAAAGGATACTTATAGTTACCAGAAAGCACATAAAATATAAAACTCGTTATTAATGGCAAATATATAGCTAAATTCAGAAAACTCTAATACTGTAATGATGGGTAAATCACTTGTAAAGCTAGTATAAAATTTTTAAATACAAAAATATTAAAAATAATTAGAATAATTTGTTAATGGATACATAATATAAAAAGATGTGAACTGTCATATAAAAAACATAAAATGGAGGGAAGGATAAAAATGTAGAGCTTTTGTGTTCCTTTGAAGTTAAGATAAGCTTAAAACAGACTATTATAAATATAAATTATTTTATGTAAGCTTCCTAATAACTACAAAGCAAAAACTTATAGTAGATAGAGAAAGAGATCAAAGAGTACACTGTAAGACTTTCCAATCACAAATCATCAAATTACAAAACAGTCAGAAAACAATTAACAAAATGGCAACAGGAAGTTCCTATCCATCAATAATTACTTTAAACATAAATGAATCAAATTCTTCAAACAAAAGACATAAAATGGTTGAAGGGATAAAAAACAGGACTCAACTCTTTGCTGCCACAAGAGACTCACTTAAACTTTAAGGACACAAGTAGACTGAAAGGGAAGAAATGGGGGGAAAATTCCACACAAAGAGAAAACAAAAGAAAGCAGTAGTAGCTGTACTTATACCATACAAAATATAAATTTAACGTAAAACCTGTAACAAGAGACAAAAAAGGTCACTCTATAAGTATAAAGGGCTCAGTTCACCAAGAGGATATAATAATTACAAATATTCACACATCCAACAGAGGAGCACCTAAATATATAAAGTCCAAATAAACAGAACTGATTAAGAAGCAATCCCACTTACAGTAGCATCTAAAGTAATGAATTACTTAGAAATAAATTTAACCAAAGAGATGAAACATCTGTACACTGTAAACTATGAGACACTGATGAAAGAAATTGAAGAAGATAACAAAAAATGGATTTTGTCCATACATTTGAAGAGTTAACATTGTTAAAATGCCCGCACTACCACTGAGGAGCTACAGGTTCAGTGCATTGTCTATCACAATTCCAATGGTATTTTTCCACAGAAATAAAACTAATAAGCCTAAAATTCAAATGGACCCACAAAAGACCCCAAATAGCTAAAGCAACCTTGAAGAAGAGGAGCAAAGATGGAAGCGTCACATGTCTTGATGTAAAGCTTTATTACGAAGTTGTACAAAGTTACAGCCATCAAAGCAATACCAACTCACCTAAAAACAGACACAAAGATTAATGAGACAGAACAGAGAGCCCTGAAATAAACTCATGCTTATATGATCAATTATTTTTTCAAGCAGAGAGCCAAGATATACAATATGGAAAGGATAATTTCTTTAGTAAATGGTGTTGAGAAAACTAGATGCTGGGAAAGATTGAAGGCAGGAGGAGAAAGGGACTACAGAGGATGAGATGGTTGGATGGCATCACTGACTCAATGGACATGGGTTTGGGTGGACCCTGGGAATTGGTCATGGATGGGGAGGCCTGGCGTGGTCCAGTTCATGGGGTTGCAAAGAGTCAGACACAACTGAGCGACTGAACTGAATTGAACTGAAACTGGATGGGCTTCCTTGCTGGATCAGACAGTAAAGAATTTGCCTGCAATGTGAGAGATCCACATTCAACCCCCAGGTCAGGAAGATTCCCTGGAGAAGGAAATGGCACCCCACTCCGGTACTCTTGCCTGGAAAATCCCATGGATGGAGGAGCCTGGTAAGGTGCAGTCCATGGGGTTGTTAAGAGTCAGACACGACTGAGTGACTTCCCTTTCACTTCTCACTTTCATGCATTGGAGAAGGAAATGCCAACCCACTCCATTGTTCTTGCCTGGAGAATCCCAGGGACGGGTAAGCCTGGTGGACTGCTGTCTCTGGGGTCGCAGAGAGTCGGACACGACTGAAGTGACTCAGCAGCAGCAGAGAAAGCACAGAGGCTTTCAGCTATAAGGTGAAAAAGGTGTGAGGATCTGATATATAATATGGTTACAATTGCTGACAACAGTGTTGTGTAATTGAAATTTGCCAAGAGAACAAAACTTGTGTTCTCACAAATGGAAAAAAAAAAGGTAAGTATATGAGGTGATAGATGTGTTAATAACTCTTTGGTGGAAATCATTTCATAATGTATAACTATACTAAATAATCATGTTGTACCTTGGATGGCAAGAAGATCAAACCAGTCAATCCTAAAGAAAATCAGTCCTGAATATTCATTGGAAGGACTGATGCTGAGGCTGAAGCTCCAGTACTTTGGCCAACTGATGTGGAGAGCCAACTCATTGGAAAAGACGCTGATGCTGGGAAGGATTGAGGGCAGGAGAAGAAGGGGACATCAGAGGATGAGACGGTTGGATGGCATCACCGGTTCAATAGACATGAACTTGGTCAAATTCCGGGAGATGGTGAAGGACAGGGAGGCTTGGCGTGCTGCAGTCCATGTGGTCACAAAGAGTCGGACATGACTTGGTGACTGAATATCAACAAGCATGAACACATTATAATTTTCTCTTATCCCTCAATAAAACTGAAAAAAGCTCCAGCTGTCAACCTCACTGTCTTAACAGCTGTGCCCTCCTACTCGAGTCTGTGTTCTACTTTTCAGACCCAAAGAACAATCCCTCGTGCCTCTGAGTTCCCATCCTGTAACTCTTTAAAAGCACTGAGTGTGGAGAGCCCCAGACCGGTCATTTTATCCTTCTAAAATCTTAGCCTGTTTTTATTTATATGGGCTCACCAGCAGAGGGCCTCCAATACCTTTTCTCTTCTCCCCCAACAAACAACCATTTGAACAGTGGCCAGAAAGATCAGAATCCACTTGATTACATCATATTGATCATTTATCATCCTTAAAAGCAGTCAGAGGTGCTCTTAAGGTCACAGAGTACATGTGTGTATCCTTCTGGGTAAAGGAGACAGGCTGTGTGTTGTGTGGGACACAGAGGTGTCCCACCTACTTTGTAGGTGTTTCAAGGAATGCCAAAGTCTGACTTGAACAAGTATGTTAAAAGTCACATTATTTATTATGAAAATTCTTGCAAAAGATGTTTCAGAATTAACATAAAAATGCTTTTTTTCTCCTCTTTTCTATTTTTAAAATTTTGAAAGTATGATGACACATTTACTGGAGACTTGGAAAAACAGAACAAAGTTACATATAGTTCCACTATATATCACAATTATATTTTAAGTAGATAAATTAACAGAGTTTCAATATCAAACTCACAAAAATTAATACAATGAATATACAGAAAAGTAGAAGGATAGAATACACCTTGAAAGCAGTATGAACCCATTCAATATAATTAAGAAAATATGTGTCTTTTACAAAGGATCTGATTTCTTTGCAGGCTAAGTTATGAGAATTTAGCCTTCAGTCAAGTTGGAGAACCCAAGACGGTTACTTTGTCTGACTTGTAGTCGAAGTTAATCAGTTAAATCATGTCATTTGCTTCCAGCCTACTTTTAATTAGTCAATTTGAACTTTATTAATGCAGAATGTTTTCATAGTGTCTCTTTTGGTAGTAAAATGTTTTAAATGGTTTTTGTTTCTCAAAGCGTTTAATGGTGATTAAGGACTTTACCTGCCTAACTCTTTTTCTCTCAAAACTCTTGTGATCTGTAAATATTTATTTACTTAAAGGGAAGTTTTATGCTCTGTTTGGTATGTGACAGTGAATCAAAGGATACATGACACTGTGGATTTGCCAAAACCCATGGAACAGTGCAACAGGTGGAGTGAGCCTTAGTGTGAGTCATGAATCTCAGTTAATGTAGATTGATTGGTTCTAATAAATATACTAAAATAAGGGAAGTGATAGTCACTCCATGGTGTCCAACTTTGTAGCCCCATGGACTGTAGCTTGCCAGGACCCTCTGTCTGTAGGATTTCCCAGGAAAGAATACTGAAATGGGTTGCCATTTCCTTCTCCATGGGATCTGCCCCACCCAGAGATCGAACCCAGGTCTCCTGCATTGCACGCAGATTCTTTACTGTTTGAGCCACCAGGGAAGCCCAAAGTAAGGGAAGATAATAGGAAACTGAGTGATGGGAAAAGGCTATGTGGGAACTCTATTCATTTTTTGCTATAAATCTACTCTGCTCTAAAAAACAGTGTCTAGTGATGGCGTGAGAGAAGAGAGAGAGGAGAAAGCGTTGGTAGAATAAGGTTCTAGCACCCCACCCTGCTCCAGGGGAAGGAGAAAGGATGCTTTGTTAATGCCTGCCCTTGTTCCATCCTGGGCAGAACCTCGGAGAGAGAAGCCTCTGAGAATATGTGGTCTACTGTGTTGTAATCAGAGATTCTGATGCAGAAATTAGGGCAGGGGAGAATTTGCATTTCTGAAGTGCTGTTTTGAGTTGATCATTAACTTACAGGGGTTTCCCTCCTTTTATCTGTACTTACCTAGTCTCTTGCTTTGCCCCTTTACTCCATCACAAACACCTAGGTCAGGACCTGTGTGTATCAGGAGCCCATGAGTATGTGCCCATCTTTGTCTCACTCTCCTCCTTTTCCTCTCTGCTGAATATCCTAGATAGTTCATCATAAAGGGTGTAAACTCTAGCATGCCTTCCTCTGATTCTGACTCTGTAGTCTCCAGGGCTGATCCCTGTTGTTCTGACAACACTTGACTGCTGGGCAGGAGCAGAGAAGGTCAGGGACCTGGAGTCTGAGCCACTTTCTGGGCATTTCCCAAACTCAAATGATGAATGAGTTTCCTTTCCCAGTGAGGAAACAGTTGAGGGTTAGGAGTAGCATTTCACGGTACCCCAATTCTATTATTTCTTATCCTTCTCTGCATCTCAACTATCACATACATTCTATTCTCCCCCATTGAGTCTGGAAAATTGAAAACAAAAGCACTGTATCAATTTCCTCTGATAATATTTCCAGACTTCATTGAAATCAGATCTCTTCTCAGGAAAGATGGTTTCTGACCTGTGCTTAATTTTGAAAAAATAAAAAAATCCTATAATCATTATCTATTTTCTCTTTTACTGTGTTTTCAACCTTCTAGCCATTCACTCATCTGAACTTTTAGATGATATAAATTCCACTGGCTTCCAACTGTAAGCTTTTCTTCTTTAAAAAAAAAAATGGGTTGTAAGAAAACAGCTTTAAAGAGATATTTGAAGAGGTCTCTAAAGCTTTGTGGTTTCTATCACAATAAACATTATTTCCCATTATGTTCAAAACTCTATACTAAGAGCAATGCATTTAGCATCTCACTGAATTCTCAAAACATTATTTTGATGCAAGATGAAGAAAATGGGGCTCAAAGCAGTCACATAATTTATCCTAAGTCAATTATGAATCCGTGAATGAGTTCTTATGTATATCAGAACCTATGTATAAAGTCCTGTGAAAGAATAGGATCTTTGTATTACATGTTAAATATAATTGATGCTGAAAAAAAATAATTAGGACCTGTCTTTTTTTTACTAAAAACAAACTCACTTTCAGTCCAAAAGTTATTTTGTCTATCATACAATTAAACGTGAATATGGAAATGTTTAGCTGCTGCTCGGGAGTCAGTCAAAAAACCTCAGCTGCAGGTGCAGACACAAAGCTCTTGTGACATTTCCCACTTAATGTAGAACCGGGGAGACCACAGACCAGGAGATACTGGTATAGTCTGACAGGTCTCTCAGTGGTTCTGCCCAAGCAGGCTTTCGGGGCCACTGCTAATTCTGCCTGTTTGGGTGCAGTCATTCCTCCTACCTTGCAAATGAAACTCCTTCATAAGCTAATGATTTTTAACAGAAGAGACTTGCAAAATCAATCACCAAACAAGGAAAACCTTCAAATGAATAAGCTAAAAGTTTTCCATCGGGCCCTAAAAACCAAAATTCATAATCTAAACACAAAATTATAAATCTCTTCTCCCCATTTTTTTCATTCACCACAGACATTGGAAGAAGGGGATATGAGTTCTTCACTTGGGAAGAACTCTGCTCCTCTTTTAACATCAGTAAATTCTACAGAATGAAATGTTCTAAGAACAGAAAGCAACGTACCCAGGAACTAAAACGTTATAAATATAATACAAGTGAAGACTTTAAAAAGAAACAGGAAATACCCTAGAAGTGAGTGACATGAATGTACATGGAGGTGGGGGACTCATCTGACACGTACTGATTTTGTTGTTTAAGACTTTAAGACATTCTCTCTTGGCTTTTCCATCTTAAAATAAGAAGCCATATCTACATATGTTTATATTTATTGAACAAGTGTGTGTGTGTGTGTGTGTGTGTGTGTGATGTGCTTGGTGTGGTGAAGACCCAAAACTTAATAAATGCATGAGGTAAGACTTACCTATATATCTATAATAAGAGGCCTAAGGTAATTAAGTAGAAAAGTTCAGTGACTGTCTTTTGTTTTATACAATCCAGTAGTCCTTCTATTTTGTTAACTGAACACCCCGTTTTCCACAGGAGAACTATGGGACCCCTTGTTATGCAGGCCACCCATCCTCAACACCCAAGGTGAGGGGCTTGACTTCAGCCAGTTCAATCACACACTGTCTCCGGAGGTTTTAAATTTTAGTGGACTGACACAAATTTCAGCTCTAGCATCATTCCTTCCAAAGAAATCCTAGGGTTGATCTCCTTCAGAAAGGACTGGTTGGATCTCCTTGCTGTCCAAGGGACTCTCAAGAGTCCTTTCCAACACCACAGTTCAAAAGCATCAATTCTTTGGTGCTCAGCCTTCTTCACAGTCCAACTCTCACATCCATACATGAATACTGGGAAAACCATAGCCTTGACTAGATGGACCTTAGTCGGCAAAGTAATGTCTCTGCTTTTGAATATGCTGTCTAGGTTGGTCATAACTTTTCTTCCAAGGAGTAAGTGTCTTTTAATTTCATGGCTGCAGTCACCATCTGCAGTGATTTTGGAGCCCCCCAAAATAAAGTCTGACACTGTTTCCACTGTTTCTCCATCTATTTCCCATGGAGTACTTTGGTCACCTCATGCAAAGAGCTGACTCATTGGAAAAGACTTTGATGCTGGGAGGGATTGGGGGCAGGAGGAGAAGGGGATGACAGAGGATGAGATGGCTGGATGCATCAATGACTCAATGGATGCGAGTCTGAGTGAACTCCGGGAGTTGGTGATGGACAGGGAGACCTGGTGTGCTGCAATTCATGGGGTCACAAAGAGTCAGACACGACTGAGTGACTGAACTGAACTGAACTGACACAACTTTGGGAAACGATCAGCCTTGAGTATTTCCAAGGAGGAACAACCCTGCAGACACTCCCACTATATCCTTACTCTCTGAGTGTCCAGTCCACCTCTTCCTCTCTACTGACTTGTTCAGTTCAGTTCAGTTCAGTTCAGTTCAGTTTAGTCACTCAGTCATACCTGACTCTTTGCAACCCTGAGGACTGCAGCATACCAGGCATCCCTGTCCATCACCAACTCCTTGAGATAGCCCAAACTCATGCCTATGAAGTTGGTGATGCCATCCAACCATCTCATCCTCTCTCGTCGCCTTTTCCCCAACTTCAATCTTTCCCAGCATCAGAGCTTTTGCCAGTGAGTCAGTTCTTTGCATCAGGTGGCCGAAGTATTGGAGTTTTAGCTTCAACATCAGTCCTTCCAGTGAATATTCAGAACTGATATCCTTTAGGATTGACTGATTTGATCTCCTTGCTATCCAAGGGACTCTCAAGAGTCTTCTCTAACACCACAGTTCAAAAGCAGCAATTCTTTGGCGCCCAGCTTTCTTTATGGTCCAACTTTCATATCCATACATGATTACTGGAAAAACCATAGCTTTGACTATATGGACTTTTGTAGGCAAAGTAATATCTCTGCTTTTCAACGTGCTTATCTATGTTGGTCATATTTTTTCTTCCAAAGAGGAAGCATCTTTTAATTTCATGACTGCAATCACCATCTGCAGTGATTTTAGAACCCAAGAAAATAAAGTTTGTCAGTATTTCCATTGTTTCCCCACCTATTTGCCACGAAGTGATGGGATAGGATGCCAGTTTGTTGAATGTTAAGTTTTAAGCCAGATTTTTCGCTTTCCTTTTTCACTTTCATCAAGAGGCTCTTTAGTTCCTCTTCACTTTCTGCCATATGGGTAGTGTCATCTGCATATCTGAGATTATTGATATTTCTCCCTGCAATCTTGATTCTGGCTTGTGCTTCATCCAGCCTGGCACTTTGCATGATATACTCCGCATATAAGTTAAATAAACAGGGTGACAATACACAGACTTGACATACTCCTTTCCCAATTTGGAACCAGTCCATTGTCTTGTTCTAACTGTTGCTTCTTGACCTAAGAAATACATATTTCTCAAGAAGCAGGTAAGGTGGTCTGGTATTCCCATCTCTTTAAGAATTTTCCACAGTTTGTTGTGATCCACACAGTCAAAGGCTTTAGTGTGGTTAATGAAGCAGAAGTAGATATTTGTCTGGAATTCTCTTGCTTTTTCTATGATCCAACAGTTGTTGGCAATTTGATCTCTGATTCCTCTACCTAAATCCAGCTTGAACATCTGGAAGTTCTCAGTTCACATACTATTGAAGCCTAGCTTGGAGAATTTTGAGCATTGCTTCACTAGTGTGTGAGGTAAGTGCAAATATCTTTCCCTTTGGACCTAACTGAGAAGCAGAGTCTGTTGCCCATGACCAAAACATCCTAAGAGACATGATAAAAGAAGTGAGATTAAATGGTCTAAGAACACTGAAGAGAGTTATTTGTGGTTAAAAGGATTAGAAAAGACTGCATGGATAAGTTGGCATTTTAGTTAATCCCTGAAAAATAGCTAGGATTTGGATACGAAAAAAATAGAAGGAAAATGATGTCTTAAGTAAAATAATCGTGTGGCCAAAGATATGGAGGAAAGAAATTTTAGTGGATGGTAAAGGATATTTCAAAGAGTTTCTATGACAAATACAGAAACTATGTAAGAGAAATAAATAATAAGATTGAAAGACAGAAAACCACATTGGGAAATGCCAGCTTCTTAAAATATTCTTTAAAAAAAGTAAAACCTAACATTACATTACAAATTTAGAAGATGACTTTTCACCATCGTATTAGCATATCAAGAGCTCTCAGATGTCCTTCCTTAAAGAAACCTCTTCAGATGTCTTGGACAAGCAATTCCCAAACTTACATGGCCATGGGACTATTTTTTCTCAGGGTGGTGGCGCTCAGTCACTAAGTCACATCCAGCTCTTTGCAACCCCATGGACTGTAGCCCACAAGGCTACTGTCCATGTTATTTCCCAGGCAAGAATACTGGAGTGGGTTGCCATTCCCTTCTCCAGGGCATCTTCTTGACCCAGGGATCAAACCAGCATCTCCTGCATTGGCAGGTGAGTTGTTTACCACTGAGCCACCTAGGAAGCCTGTTTTTTTTTCATAATACATAGTAATTTGAGGAAAACTGTCATAAGATTTCACTTTCCTTCTCGTTCTCAAGTTTCAACAAATGGGCATCCACTGAACTCTATTTTTACTGTATGTATATTTACTATTATTATTAATTAAATATTGGTCTGATTCCTTATGTAATTACATTCTACATCATGTGCTTATCCTAAGTGACCTTGTGTTCCCCTGTGAGGCTGTCTGGAAAGTTCCATCTCTGTGGTGTGACAATGGGATGAATGTGATGTCCACCAGGTGGTCAGTCAGCTAGAGAAGAAGCTGCTTGGGTGTCAGGCTCCTTGCTGTTGGTGCAGAGAGAGAAGAATAAAGGATTCATCCTGGGTATTCAGAGACTCTCCAGGGATGGAGAGAGTGTGGACTCTCCACAGAGTTGTGAGGGATCTGGTTCCACTAGTCACTTTTCCAGCTCTGTGATCTCAAGCACATCATCCTGGGGAGGGCTTCTCCTCTGCAGAATGGAAGCAATGTTATGCCTCCATGGTGCTTTGCCGTTGCTGTTGCTCAGTCACTAACTTGTGTCTAGCTCTGTGACCCCGTGCATTTTTGCACACCAGGCTCTCCTGTCCTTCACCATCTCCCAGAGTTTGCTCAAACTCATGTCCATCGAGTCAGTGATGCCATCCAACCATCTCATCCTCTGCCCCTTCCTTCTCCTCCTTCCCTCAATCTTTCCCAGCTTGAGGATCTTTTCCAATGGATTGGCTTTGCATCTGGTGGCCAAAGTGCTTTGGAAAGGTTAAAAGAATTCATGAACATTAAGCTACTGATACATACTAAGTTCTTCTCATTTCTTTTGTCCTAGGGATGTGGAACATTTAGCAAAGATCAGAAAGTTCAATACATGGGCTAGTTTCTCTCATTTGGGAGTCAGGCCATCACCCAATTCAGTATCAGTGATTACAGAATGATATACTTGGTTATTCAAGAAGATGCTGAGCCTTAAATGGGTTTTGTAATGTTACTCAGGGAGGAAAGAATGAATTTATTAAGGAATACTGTCTTTGAGCACTGGTTAAGCACTCAGCCTTTTCCATAATATTTTACTCAGGTGGGACTTTTAGCTCATTGCCCAGACATCTAATAATAACTTAATTAATGCTACTATGAAATGAAAATAATTTATAGATGAAACTGAGTATAAAAGAAAATTACTTGCAAAGATCATTTTCTTGAAGAATAGAATCAAGAAACCAATTCCCTGTGTGGTTAGAGGCAGTTTGGGCAAAAGATTTTATACAATAAATTAAGAAATCTCTTCAAGATTTTTAATATTTGCCAATTTCAGACATGAGAAATGATATTTCAGTCATATTACTTTAGGAATTATTGGCGTGATCTGCATTCTAAGGAGGAAAAGGCTGTCGGTGGCAAAAACCAATCAAATTACAGTTCCTTCCAGAGGCACAAAGGACATCAGATTAAATGTTTGCTTTTCTCACATGGCCCTAAATTATTACAACCATTTTGCTTTAGTCATTTTCCAACAGGAATGGGTTTTTTGTTTTTTACTTTTTTGTTGAAGTATAATTGATTTACAATGCTGTGTTAGTTTAAAGGGTATAGCACAAGTGATTTGGTTATATGCACATATGCACCTTTTGTTTTTAGATTCTTTTCCCTTTTAGATTATTATGAAATATCTAGTTCCCTGTGCTATACAGTATGTCCTTGTTATCTATTTTATATATAGTAGGTGCATATGTCTATCACAACCTCCTAATCACTTATGAACTTATAGACAAAGCAGAAACAGACCCATAGACATAGCGAAAAAATATATGATCACCGAAGGAGAAGGCTGTGCTGTTCTGTGCTGCACTCAGTCGCTCAGTCATGTCCAACTCTTTATGACACCATGGACTGCAGCCCGCCAGGTTCCTCTCTCCATGGGGATTCTCCAGGCAAGATAACTGGAGTGGGTTGCCATGCTCTCTTCCAGGGGATCTTCCCAACCCAGGATCAAACCCAGGTCTTCCACATTGCAGGCAGACTCTACCATCTAAGCCATCAGGGAAGTGGGGAGAGATAAATTACAAGCAGTAATGGTGTCTTTTTAATATTTATTTATTTGGCTGTGCCGGGTTTTAGTTGCAGCATATAGGGTCTAGTTCCCTGATCAGAGATGGAATTCATAACCCCCTACATTCGGAACACAGATTTTTAACCACTAGACCACCAGAAAGTCTCAAATAGGAATAGTTTTAAAGGAAGAAAAAAAAACAAGGCCACAGTGGTATTGCAGAGAAGGTACATTTCTGAGAAATTCCCTGACGATTTATTTGTCTAACTTCCCCCATTGTTACCTAGCAGCGAGTCTCAGAGCCAAGCTGTGGGATTTCTCTTGATCCCCACTTTGTCTCTTGATCCCGAAGCACCTCTAGTCTCATCCTCAGTCCCCTCAACCTCAGTCTTGAGGATGCCCAAGCTCCCAGTGGAGCAATTGCTCTTTTAGGGTTTGAATTGTAAGAATACCAGCCAAAGCTCCTGCCACTGTGACTTATGAACTGACTTCTCTCCTGTGAGATATTCCAGGTGGAGAGATTAAGAAAGAGAAATCATCATTCTGTGAATCCCCAGGGTGGATAATGAAACTGTTGAAAGTTGGTGACCATAAAGCCTGCCTGGAATATAGGTGTTTAACATTTTTCACTTTCTTTCTGAAACAATGTTATAAAGTCATTCATGGATTTGACTGATTTTCAACTAATGACAGGTGAATTGATCATTTTTTCCTCTGATGAAATTTTTCCTTTTCTCTTGGTATTATCTTATAATTCTTGCCAGGGATTATTTTTTTCTCGATAGAAATAATCTTCTCCTCCTCAATAAAGCAGTTTTCAAGTTTTTTTCACAGATACTATCAGTAAGTTCCAGAAAATTTGTTTGCCAATTTAAATGAAGAATATCTTTGAATGAGTTTAGATTTTGTCCATCATCTAAAAATTAGTACATATTTGTGCTAACAGTTAATGACATTAATAACATTTAGAGAAGAACTCAGCTCCAGTTCAGGGGATTCTCATGCAACCGGAATAAAAAGAGGTACAAAATTAAAAAGAGGATGAAAAATGAGTGAGACAATAATTATGAAGGATTTCCAGTGGAGTTGCCTGGACCACAAACTCCTTTATAATAATACCTATCATGTCTCATTCATTTTTGCATCCTCAGTTCCTAAGAATGGGTAAACTCTAATTAATTCAAAGCCCATTGCACTGAATTTAGCTAACAGAACCCACAACACACATATGCAAGTGCATATTTATTCAAAATAATGTTTGGATACACTGGAATCACCTGTGAAATATGAAGAGAGTAGAATGAGTGAACAGGAATTAGTGAAACAATTGACCTCTGTTTATCTTGTTTTCCCACTTTTGATAGATCTTCTTTCAATACATAGAGCATTTTTCTCCTAACCATTACTCTAAAATGCAAAGTAAAGATGCAGAATTCAATGCAAAGTGACCCTTGCCCTCAATCTCAGGAATGCAAGAGCTGTCAGTGAGCCCTAAAATGCAGCAGAGACCATGTAATCCTGCCCATCATTTCCTATGGAAAACCTGCAACAGCCAGGCGAGCCTGTCAGCTCTCGGAGAAGGCTGAATGTTTTGCGAAATCTGATTTTAAGGTGTTTTGAGATGCCAAAGTCTGTGACTCAAACACAAGTGACCTGCAGGCTGACCCAGCTCATGGATCATCTCTCTGCTCCTGGGAGGGCTATATCTAACTGGATGATGCTGGAGAGCTGAGTAAGGAGGGGCTGAAGGCTCACTGAATATACATCACCAAACCCAGTAATAATCATAACCAACAACCACTGTGTCTCTATTAGTGATGCAGACTTTGATCCACATGACTAGTATAAATTATTGCCTCGAAAGCAAAAAACAATAAAAAACACCCACATCCATCTGACCAGGATTTTATTCCCCAGGTAGAACAACCTACCTTGGTGAGGTAGAGAAAAGAAAAGCCAAATGAGTAAAATGTCAGGACTGTCTCAGCCACAGCCCAATAGCCTCTAATAAGCAAAAGAATCAAGTTATTGAAATGTTTAGTCTTTTAAATAAAATACCATTCTTTCTATAATAATGCCATATTTTTTTAACTCTACAGTATTGTATTGGTTTTGCCATACATTTATTTTTATTTGAAATACCTATGAAGAAAAATGCTTTGCATTTTACCTTCTTTATTGTATTGCATATAGCTCCAATACTCTGGCCACCTGATGCATAGAGCCAATACACTGGAAAAGACCCTGATGCTAGGAAAGATTGAGGGCAGGAGGAGAAGAGGGCAGCAGAGAATGAGATGGTTGGATGGCATCACGAACTCAATGGACATGGCTTTGAGCAAACTCTGTGAGATAAGAGGAGGACAGGGATGCCTGGTGTGCTGCAGTTCATGGAGTCACAGAGAATCAGACACAACTTAGCGACTGAACAACGACAACAAATGTAAAGAAACAAGAAGAGTGCGTTACAAGTATTAGGCCAGGAATTAGGAATGCATGGCTACATATTACCTTCTGTAATCTATATGTTATAATATCTAAAAGAGTAAGAAAATAGAAGACTTCTCCAATGGTCCAGTGGTTAAGACCTTACCTTCCAATGCAGGGTGTATGGGTTTCATCCCCAGTTGGAGCTAAGATCCCACATGTTTCTGGCCAGAAAACCAAAACATAAAACAGAAACTATTGCAACAACTTCATTAAAGACTTTAAAAATGGTTCACATCAAAAACAATCTTAAAAAAAAACAGAATAAAAAGAGTAAGGAGCTCTGAATCTGCAAGGAGAGAGAGAGATGAACAATAACACACAACTTGTTTTGCTCACAAATCAGCATAGTGTGAAAAAGTGCTTATTTCCAGAGGATCATAACTATGTCATTACATGTATCTTTAAATAAAATTTGACTTTTGTTACTCAACTTTTATAACATGCAAAATAAAAATTAAAAAGCTATTACACACATTAGCCTGGCATATGGTTGGTAATCAATAATCATTTGTTGAGAGATTGGATTATTTTCTTACCATGTTCAACAAGAGAGCATATATGAGCCTTAGACATGTATAACCGAAATAAACAGAAACATATCATTGAGTTGTCTAATGTGTGTGGGGGTGTGTTTGTGTGTGTGTGTGCAAAGTCATGTCTGACTCTTTGCAAGTCCGTGGGCTCTCGCCCACCAGGCTCCTCTGTGCCTGAAATTTTCCAGACAAGAAAGCTAGAATGGGTTGCCATTCCATTCTCCAGGATATCTTCCTGACCCAGAGATTGAAACTGCATCTCTTGTGTCTTCTACAAGGGCAGGCAAATTCTTTACCACTGGACACCCAGGAAGTCATTCATAAGGGTCTTCTTATGTAGCAATCTAAAAGCCAGAAAAGAACTGACTCATTGGAAAAGGCCCTGATGCTGGGAAAGATTGAAGGCAGGAGGAAAAGGGCACAACAGAGGATGAGATAGTTGAATGACATCACCAACTCGACAGACATGAGTTTGTGCGAGTTCCAGGAGTTGGTGATGGACAGGGAAACTTAGCATGCTGCAGTCCATGGGGTCGAAAAGAGTCAGACATGACTGAGCCACTGAACTGATACTGAAATCCATTAATTCTAGACCACTGCAGTTAACAAAACTTAATCTGAATAAAAACATAAAAATATCTACAATAAAGAAATGTATAGAAACTATAGGTTAGATTGCTTTACCATTATTTGGACCAAAGGTGAAATCTTCGCATATAGATTTCATAGCAGAAATCTTCTTTTAACAATACAGGATGTCTCTAAAACTATTCTGCATTAAGAGTATAGGTAGAATCTTTATCCTTAATAAAATTTGGAAATCTATTTGTTTATTTATTTTAGGAAGTTAATCGTAACATAAATAATTTCAGCATTAATTTCTGTTAACTTTTACATGAGCTATCTTCTGAACATCCACATCTATTAAGTTGTTGAGTCATGGGTTGGATAGTGGTAAATAGTGCTCATTTTAATTTTCTTTCAGTCAAGTCAGAAACAACACAACAGAATGTGTTTATATCCAACAGGAATCGAATAAATAAATCACAACCATTAGGTACAATACACCAATCCAGAGGATGCTGCCTGTGACTAAGGGATGATTAGCGTTTTACGTCTGTGAATTAGAACAGATCCACCAAATGGCCCCTTACACAGGCTTACTACAAAATCAAATTCAGTGCTTACAGAATTACTTATCTCTAAAATAGCAAGATAATTATCAGAGAAAATTAGCAAGGAGACCTACCTTTAGTTTCCAGTTTTTATGATACTTATACCTTAAAACCCTAGGATTCCACAACTTTAAGCATGTGTGCATGCATGTTAAGTCACTTTGGTCATGTCCGACTCTTTGCGAACCTAAGAACTACAGCCCTCCAGTTCCCTTCTCCATGGAATTGTCTAGGCAAGAATACTGTAATGGGTTGACATTTCTTCCTCCAGGGGATCTTCCTGAACCATGGATTGAACCCACATCTCCTGTGTTTCCTGAATTGGCAGGCAGATTCTTCACCACTGCTCTACCTGAGAAGCCTGGTATAAATGCTAATCAGTTTTATGAAGATATCTATAAATACTCTACATATGTCCCTCTATTTTGATCCACGCATCTGCACCTGAACTGAAACACAAGTCCACACAGATGCCCCCATTCTAGTCCAGTTCCCAGGGATCATCCAAGCCTCCTCCCCTGCTTCTCTGCAACCTCCCCCTCCGATAGTGAGATGCCTGGTCTCCATCATTTCCCATCACTTGCTTAATTGTTCTATTCCAGCACACTCGTATAGTGGCTTCAGATTTTAACATGATATTTTAAGACAAAACAAAACTGTGGTAGCCAAGGCCATTCTTGAAGTCTGTTTATCTTTCCTTCTTAGGATAAAGGATTCTGTCCTAACTACTCATAAGAAATATTTTATGCACTTAAGGAAATTAAAATCCTGTTAAGAGACGTAACTGGGAATGGACTTTAGTTTTCCCTTCTGTTCACATGAATTATTATTAATATTGCTACATAGATGTGAAAAGGAAAATAGATAAGCCAATTTCTCATCCATCATTTTTGTGCCCAGAGAGAAATTATGCTCCCGGTTTACTTTAACAGAAATTTGATATTGAATGAAGAGTCCAACCATAATCCAACAGACATGAAGACTCCTTAACTGTGGAAGACAGTTTATTTTTTTTTATTTACTAAAATATAATTGATTTATAATATTTTATAAGGCAGTTTCTTTTATTCCCAGCATCACTGAGCAGTCCTGATGTCATTTAATATATGTGTACTGTCTTCTGGGGACTGTTATGCATAAAATTGGCCTTTTGGCATTTGGGCCTCTGTTTTTAATTCATCTTTGTGTATGGTGTTAAATGTGTTCTAATTTCAATTTTTTACATGTAGTGTCTAGCTTTCCCAGCACCATTTATTAAAGAGACTCTGTTTCTTCCATTGTGTAGTCTTAACTCCTTTGTTGCAGATTAATTGACCACAGGTGTGTGGGTTTATTTCTGGGCTTTCTATCCTGCTCCATTGAGCTACATTTCTGTTTTTGTGCCTTTACCATACGGTGGTACATATATACAAAGGAATATGACTCAGCCATTAAAAAGAATGAAGTAATGCCATTTACAGCAATGTGGTTGGACATGGAGATTATCATACTGAGTGAAGTAAGACAAAGATAAACAGTATATGACATCACTTATATGTGGAATCTGAAAAAAAATGATTAAAATGAGCTTATTAAGAAATAGAAATAAACTCATAGACTTAGAGAATGAACTTATGGTTACCAGAGGGGAACAGTGGGGGGATGGATAGATTGGGAATTTGGAATGGATATGTACACACTGCTATATTTAAAATAAATAACCAACAAGGACCTACTGTATAGCACAGGGATCTCTACTCATTATTCTGTGGTGACCTAAATGGGAAGGAAATCCATAAAGGGAGAATATATGTACACATATAGCTGATTCACCTTTCTGTACAGCAAAAACTAACACAACATTGTAAAGCAACCATACCCCAATAAAATTAATTTTAAAATAAATAAAAAACAAAAACTGGCTTGTGCTTCCAACCATTTCCCAGATCCTTACTGACGATACTTGAGATAAAGTAAATCTCTATTCTGTTGTAAATGATACTTACAATGATAAATGTGTTGGTTATCAATGTCAGCAGCCAGTACAGACACATCTCAGAGTTACTGCGGGTTTGGGTCCAGACCACTGTGATAAAACAAATATTTCAGTAAAACCAGTCACACAAGTTTTTGGTTTCCCAGGACACACAAATGTTGTATTTACACTATACAGTAGCCTACCAGGTGTTCATAATGTTCATACTGTTCATGGGGTTCTCAAGGCAAGAATACTGAAGTGGTTTGTCATTCCCTTCTCCTGTGGACCACATTCTGTCAGACCTCTGCAACATGACCCTCGGGCATGGCTGTTTCATTGAGTTAGACAAGGCTGAAGTCCTAGTGTGATTAGACTGACTAGTTTCTGTGAGTTTCTGGTTTCAGTGTGTCTGCCCTCTGATGCCCTCTTGCAACACCTACCATCTTACTTGGATTTCTCTTACCCTGGGCATGGGGTATCTCTTCACAGCTAGCTGCTCCAGCAAAGCACAGCTGCTGCTCCTTACCTTGCACAAAGGGTATCTCCTCACCGCTGCCCTTCCTGATCTTCAGTGTGGGATAGCTCCTCTAGGCCTTTCTGCACCCATGCAGCCACTACTCCTTGGACATGGGGTTGCTCCTTTCCGGCCTCCACCCCTGACCTCAGACATGGGGTAGCTCCTCTTGGCCGTTCCTGCACTGTCACAACCTGGCACTCTTGGCTGCTGCCTCTGACCTTGGATGTGGGGCAGAGTACACCATGATAAACGCTGGACTGGAAGAAACACAAGCTGGAATCAAGATTGCTAGGAGAAATATCAATAACCTCAGATATGCAGATGACACCACCCTTATGGCAGAATGTGAAGAGGAACTAAAAAGTCTCTTGATGAAAGTGAAAGTGGAGAGTGAAAAGTTGGCTTAAAGCTCAACATTCAGAAAACGAAGATTATGGCATCCGGTCCCATTACTTCATGGGAAATAGATGGGGAAACAGTGGAAACAGTATCAGACTTTATTTTGGGGGGCTCCAAAATCACTGCAGATGGTAATTGCAGCCATGAAATTAAAAGATGCTTACTCCTTGGAAGGAAAGTTAAGACCAACCTAGATAGCATATTCAAAAGCAGAGACATTACTTTGTCACCTAAGGTCCATCTAGTCAAGGCTATGGTTTTTCCTATGGTAATGTATGGATGTGGGAGTTGGACTGTGAAGAAGGCTGAGTGCCAAAGAATTGATGCTTTTGAACTGTGGTGTTGGAGAATACTCTTGAGAGTCCCTTGGACTGCAAGGAGATCCAACCAGTCCATTCTGAAGGAGATCAACCCTGGGATTTCTTTGGAAGGAATGATGCTAAAGCTGAAATTCCAGTACTTTGGCCACCTCAGGCAAAGAGTTGACTCATTGATAAAGACTCTGATGCTGGGAGGGATTGCGGGCAGAAGAAGAAGGGGATGACAGAGGATGAGATGGCTGGATGGCATCACTAACTCGATGGACGTGAGTCTGGGTGAACTCTGGTAGTTGGTGAAGGACAGGGAGGCCTGGTGTGCTGCGATTCATGGGGTCACAAAGAACTGTCCGACTGAGCCACTGAACTATGAACTATGAACTACCAGGTGTTCAAAAAGTCAGCTAAGCATCTAAAAAACAATGTAGATATCTTTATTAAAAGCATTTTATTGCTGAAACATGCTAACCATCATCTGAGCCTTCGGAGAGTGAAGATAGTAACATCAAAGATCACCAATTACAGACCTCCACAGCATGTATAACAATAATTTTAAAATTTGAGATACTGTAAGAATTACCAAAATGTGACTCAGAGACATGAAATGAGCAAATGCCATTGGAAAAATTGGCCCAATAGACTTATTTGATACAGGGTTGCCAGAAACCTTTAATTTGTTTGTTTGTTTGTTTTTTAAAGGGAATATCTACAAAGCCCAATAAAATGAAGTGTATCTGTGTTCCTACTGCCATCACAAACTTGTCAAACCCAGATGTTTCCAAGCAGTCCATCCATTAGGTGCCATATTCCTGCCTTCTCTGCAAATGGAAGCTTTTGCATTAAATAGAAATGCACATGTCAAACTAGTCTCTCCAAAGAGTATAATTTAAATTTCATGAAGAAAGTTCTCAAAAAGATGAAAGAAAAATGTTACTGTAGTTTTGAAAAATAAAGGCTTTCTACCTTTAAAATAACATATGATACAATCATAGAGCTTCACTTTTACACAGAGGACAAAAAAAATCAATATTATTATAAGCATAACAGAAGTGCTTATTTTCTGCTTGATAGTTTAACTGAAAAAGAAAAAAGCACACCCTTTCATATCAAAGAATCAAGCACCTATAAAGTGAAGAAATGAAATGTAATTATAATTTGCTAACAGTGAGTAGCATTGAAACTCATTAAAATTACCTTTTTGGAAAGAAGACTAGAAAAGGCCAATGAAAGAAAAAGTGTCAGGTATTTAGCTAAGCATTATGAAATACAGCATACAATTTTGGCTAACTCTCATGTTTTTCTCTATATTACAGCCAATTACCTTAATAGATCTTTTTGTACTGGGCTATGATTTTTAAAGAAAATTAAAGCATTAAACAATTGTCCCAAAAACTGTTTATTCTAGATATCAAATTTGTCTTCAATTCAGTTCTATAAACCAGGGTCCCTGATGCAGAAAACTAGGATCAATGAGAAGATTTTGAAATTTTATCTGCAGACCTCTTGGCCACTTGTTGATATCACAGCCATCTTTGCTTCCATGGTTTATTTGGAATCCCAACTGGAAATATCAATAAAGATGTGAAGAAGCAATGTTGACCCTTCTTATAGACTGAAGCACTAGCATTGCACAGACCTCTGCATGTTAACAAGGATTCTGTAGATATTCAAAGTGATTATTTCTCGATAAAAATGTGAGGATTTCTACACTGGCCAAATACAACATGGAATTGGTCTTACATATAATTGGCTTTAATACTTTACCAAATAGTACTATTGGGAGCAATACCTGTTGAGCAATTTTCCCCCAGCATTTTATTATGAGTGTTCAAATTTACTGATAAATTTTTAAAATACCATAGAGCTTTTTGTCTGTCTGTTGCTTGTGGCTGGCCAGTTGTTTCAGAAATCCATTGAAAAGGCTATTCTTCCTCCTTTGAACTGCTTCTACAACTTTATCAAAGAATCAGTTGGATAAATTTGTGTGGATCTGTTTCTGGGTTCTGTGTTCTGAGCCATTGATCTGTGTCTGTCCTTCCACAATCCCACATACTCTTGACTACAGTAGCTCTACAGTTAAGTCTTAATATCAAGTAAAGTGAATTAACCCACCTTATTTTTATAAAGGTTGTTGTAAATATTCTAAGGCTTGTATTTTTCATATAAATTTAAGAATAAGCTTGTATAAATTTCAAAAAAATAGATTTTCTGTGATTTTTAAAAAGAATTATGCTATAACTTTGGGGAGAGTGTACATATTTATTCTATTGAGTCTTCCAGTCTATAAATATGACATGTCTCTCCATCAGGTCTTTGATTTTTTCATTAGTATTTTGCAATTTATCTTATATCCTGTTACCTTGCTGAATTCACTTATTTGTCCTTACAGTGTTTTGATAAAATCTTGCAGTTATCATTTTTATTAAATTTTATTGAAGAATAGTTGCTTTATAATGTTGGATTAGTTTCTGCTGCACAGCAAAGTGAATCAGCTATACATAGTATACATATATTTCCTTATTTTTTGATTTCTTTCCCATTTTGGTCACTATAGAACATTGAGTCAAGCTCACTGTGGTACAGTAGGTTCTCATTAGTTATCTATTTTATACACAGTATCACTAGTGCATATGTGTCAACCCCAATCTCCCAGCTCATCCCACCTCATTCCTATCCCCCTTGACACCTTTGTTCTCTACATTTGTGCTCTATTTCTGCTTTGAAAATAAGATCATCTATACCACTTTTCTAGATTCCACATATAGGTGTTAATACATGATATTTGTTTCCTTCTTTCTGACTTCCTTCACTCTGTATGACAGGCTCTAGGTCCACTCACATCTTTGCAAATGATCTGACCTCAAGCCATGAAAAGTCATGGAGGAATGTTAAATTCACATGACTGAAAGAATAAAGTCTTTCTGAAAAGTCTGCACATTTTTTGATTCCAACAACTGTATGTCTCCCCTTATCTGGGGTGGGGCTGGTGGGTAAATTCAAGACCCCCAGTGGATGCCTGCAACCGTGGCAAGCACAGAAGCCTAACTGCACTATGTTCTATCCTGTAAATACATGCATATGATAAAGTTTAATTTATAAATTAGGCACAATAGGAGGTTAACAATAAAAAACAGAATAATAAAATTATGTGAATGTAGTTTCTCTCTTCCTCTTAATACCTTATTGTGCAAATTTAATGCCTTTTTCATCTTAACCAAGCACTTATCATACCCTGTTGGCTTCCCTTGTAGCTCAGTCAGTAAAGAATCTGCCTGCAGTGCAGGAGACCAAGGTTCAATCCCTGGGTTGGGAAGATCCCCTGGAGAAGGAAATGGCAACCCACTCCAGTATCGTTGCCTGGAAAATCTCATGGACAGTAATCAACCCTGAATATTCATTGGAAGGACAGATTTTGAAGCTCCCAGACTTTGGCCACCTAATGCAAAGGGTTGACCCATTGGAAAAGACTCTGATGCTGGGAAAGATTGAAGATAGGGGGAAAAGGGGACGACAAAGGATGAGATGGTTAGGTGGCATCATCAGTGCAGTGGACATGCGTTTGAGCAAGCTCCGGAAGACAGTGAAGGACAGGGAAGCCTGGTGTGCTACAGTCCTTGGGATCACAAAAGTCAGATATAAATGAGCAACTAAACAACAACAATGTATATGGGGGGGCAGGGAGGATTTCAGATACTCTCTTTTCCTTTGCTTTGAAACTAAAACTATTTTAAAGGAAAAGGGGAAAAAAAGAAAGTCTATTTAAAAAAGATTTCAACTCTTACCCAAGATTTCTTAAACCAGAATTCTTATTGTGGAGCCCTAAGTGAAATGAACTGAAGTCACTCAGTCGCGTCTGACTCTGCGACCTCGTGGACTGTAGCCTACCAGGCTCCTCAATCCACGGAATTCTCCAGGCAGGAATACTGGAGTGGATTGCCATTTCCTTCTCCACGGGATCTTCCCGACCCAGGGATCAAACCTGGGTCTCCCGCGTTTCAGGCAGACGCTTTACTGTTTGAGCCACCAGGGAAGCCCAAGGCCTGAAATTCTTAAAGCATTGTGATTCTGATCATCATCCTGGTTTGGAAATGACAGGACAATGATGCCATTGAAAATGAAAGTAATCAACTAAAAATTGTGAAAGGTTCAAGCAGAAATTGTAATGAGGAAACTAAGGCAAGATAAAGGGCAATGAATTAAGGAAAATGGATTCCCAAAAATTTCACTGTGCATTTTCATCCGTCATGTTCAGAATGTGTATGCCAAGTGACCTTTCTCAAAGTTATTAAGAAAAAAGATGGTACCAGTACTATTGCTCCAAGGACCACACTTTAAGTAGCAAGGCTGCAGGCTGTAAGCCTGCTATTCAGTCGCTCAGTCATGTCCAACTCTTTGCAGCCCCATGGACTGTAGCCCTCCAGGATCCTCTGTCCACAGGATTTCCCAGGCAAGAATACTGGAGTGGATTGCCATTTCCTCATCCAGGGGATCTTCCGACCCAGAAGTCTAACCCATCTCCTGCATTTCAGGTAGGTTCTCTACCATTAAGCCACCTGGAAAGCTCAAACCCATTGAGTATGGGTCTTCTCTCTCAAATCACTTGACTATATACCTACCACCAATCACAATTCTTGGTGCATAGTGGGTGTTCACATAGTGAGTTTGTTGAATGATTGCTTTCCCTTCAGGAAGAAAACCCTCTTCTGTTTAAGGCCTTTTGTTTCTGTTTTCCCTAAAATCCATGTGCACAGATATGATACATTCTTCCCAGCATTTATAAGAACGTACAGGAGGACAGCTTTTGCTAGTTTTTTTTTTTTTTTTTTTGCTTTCCTTTCACTAATGATAAACTGCACAAGAGCAGGAGCTATATCATTTTCTGCACATTTCTCTGTACTCAGAACCATGTTCCAAACATAGAAGATACTCTGGAAAAGTCTGTTAAATGAATGATTTGGAAAGGTAATCACTGCTTTTTTATCCAACAAAGCTATAATCAATCTTCCCCTGACATGAATTTCTCTGTGTGTGTGATCATGCATTCCCAGGTGGGCGGAGAGGGAGAGGCACGTTGGTGACAACAGAGGAGTGAGTGTCAAAGGGAATACATCCTGGAGCAGAAATTCACAGCAGCGTCATCCTGGGATCAGACACTGGAGCCCCAAGTACCCAGCAGATGAGCAAATGTCTCCCCAGAAGTGGACTCAACACGTCAGCGGTTGTTATTTTCAGCTGGCATTCTTCGTCATGAAGGACAGACAGCTCCTCTGCCAGGCCAGGATCTGTCTGGCCATCTTCAAGGTCATTGTACCTCCCAGATCTGGCTCCAAGTCTGGTGTCTGGCAAGTCCGGCATCTTAAAGTGGATTAGGTGGGCCCCAAGGAGAGCTCTCGCCCTGGCTGCATTCCGACGCGTGTCCCTTCAGCCCTGGTGATGTTCTTTGAGGACAGCCTCTTCTTTCATCCCTCCTTGGATCTGAGATGACCTTAGCCCTGGACACTAATTCACACACAGCCACTATCCATACCTGTCCTGCTATACTGCTACAGTCACATGCTTTCTGCCATCATCACCTGAAGTACATTCTGGTATGGAAGACGTTAACCTGTGGCCAAAGCCCAGAAGCAGAAATTGAGTTATAACTGTCAAAAACAAAATGAATGAATGAATGAATCTCCACTAAGAGCATTTCAGTAACTATATGAAATCTCATCTCTGTCTTCCCTCCATGAGTTTCTTAAAATTGCTTAAATTCATAACCCTTACCTGTAAAAAAGGAGTCATATTGACAGGCTATGCAATCATTTTCCAGGAAAGCTGGAAATCATACAAATGATTGTGAGTTAATCATACAAATCAGACAAGACAACTGTACTCACAGGTCCTTCTCTATCTGAAGAGTTTGACCTCCCCAGGCTTTATCTCAAACAAGGTGGTTGGATGCTATCATTGTTTATAGAGAACAAAGAAAAGCAGTAGTGATGAGAATGTCAAAGTTCATCTCCAAATCCAGTGTACAAAAACGGGGGATGCGCTGAAATTTTGCATCAAGAGAGGTGGACAGTTGTTAACAAACATTGTTACTTATTCCATTAATTATTAGATTTTCATATTTCACTGCTTAATTCAGTGGCATGGCTGGTGGAATATGGAGCTGAGTGAGAGAGTAGCCAGAGGGGCTGTCTTTCTCTCTGTGTGTCTCCCCTCTCTCTCCTCTCTCCCCTACACTCACACACTTACAGAAATACACAGTTATCTACATCTATCTCCATAGATAGAGATCTATCTAGAGAGATTTATCTAGAGATCTATCTAGATATATCTCCATAGATGCAGAAATATAGCTAGATGTAAATATAGCTATAGACATGCAACTATACCCATGGACATATAATCTAGGTATCAGATATAGATATCTAGGTGTAGATAGATATTTAAAACTTTATAGCAGCAGCAGCAAATTTTACAGCACTAGAAAATGTACAGTGGTGGGCAAGCAACCCGTTCAGCTCAGCCTTGGCTGGCTGACATTACATCCCCATTGTTTCAGACCACTCCAAAGGGTAGAAAGGGTATGGGTTTAAAATTGATTCTCGAAACCTTTGTGAGATGTCTTCTTCAAAGAACCCATCACAGAGAAGCCAGAATCAGCCTCCACCGGGGCCCGGGGAGGGGTCCTCACGCACCAGCGAGTGGCGCCTCAAGAAACCAAAGTCTGGGGGAGGCGAGACTCCCTAGACCCCTCCCCTCTGCCGGACCTCCAGAGACTCCACCTGAAAACAATTTCTTGAGACCCTCCCCATCTCCCCATTCCCAGCTTCCAACCAGAGTCGTGGAAAGTAGGAATTGGCAATGACTCCGGGGAATCGAGCCCCGCTTCCTGGAGGAGGGAGCGGGAGTGGCCGCGCCTCGCCCGCTTCGTCAGGCCGGGACCCCGCGGTGGCGCTGGCCCCGCGCCCAGAGCGCAGCCCGGCCCGCGGCTCCGGCGCGTCCCCTGCGCCCCACGCCCGCCGGCTCGCGGGGCACTTTGCTCTGACGTCCGCCTCCCCGACTCTGACGACCGGCCGCCCTTATAAAGGGGACTGTGGTCAATACTGGATCGATCGCCTCTTGGTCGCGCCGAGAACCCCGACCGCGCCCACACCTGTCAACTTCGCGCGCGCAGCGATTCTGGAGACTCGGGGTGCGGAGCTTTGGAAGCCGGACCCTCCTGGCCTGCCGCCCTGAGCCCCGACCACACGCCAGTGTCCCGTGCAGTCTCGGCCGAGAGGAGCCTGGACCCGCGGAGCGCTTCCCTGCGCGGCGGCCACTCCAGGTAGGAGCGCGTCGGGGCCACCCCTCCGACGCGGCTCTGTGCCTCCCGCGGGGACACCCGGCGGGTCGGGTCTCGCAGCCTGGGTCTTCGGGTGCAAGCGGCTGTGAAGTCGGGGTGCAGTGGGGGCCCCCGAGGACGCCGCGGGCGCAGGAGGGACGCTGGGGACAGAAGGATCCGCCCGGAGCAGGATGGGGGGAGACTTGCGGGTAGGGAGGGGAACACGGTATCCTAAGAACGCAAAGGCAAAGCTCACCCCTCACTCGCGCTCCTTTTGACTTCTCTGAGCCCAAAGGACGGAGGCTGGTTCTTTGGTCCAAGGTCTGTCGCCCATCTGCATGCACGGAGGTCTGGCTTGCCCAAAAACTTGTCTGTGCCAATTGAGACTGGATAGTCACGGGCACGAGAGGAAGATAGGAGAACAAGAGCTCTAGAAATTAAAGGCATTCTAATTTGACGTGTCTCTTCTAAGGGTCTTGCTTTAGTGCTTGTGACACTCCGCTTTGTTTCAGGCATTTCTGTATTTTTAAGTCGTTTCCCTGTGTGTGCCACTGAGGGAGCAGGGGAGAGAGGGAAGACACTGGGTGGGGAGGGTCGACGGAGGGAGACCCTCTAAAAAGCACAACACTTTAGTGGCTGCCATAACTTAATCCTCCTGCACCTGTTGAAAATTGGAGGCCCATGTTGTTTTGAAGTTAATCTTCTTAAATTTTTTCCCCAGATATTTGGGTTAATTTTGGAACCACTCCCTGAAAATGTTTGAAAGGAGGGATGGGATGATGATTGAATGAATGAATGATTATGCATAGGTTCTCAGAATGATCCTTTATGATGCATCTACACTGCTGAACAATTCTGGATCAAATAGTACTCGAATAGTACAGTGGTTCCAAAGTAAATACAGACTTGCTGATTGTGAGTGACTTCTTGCCCAAGTAACCAGCTTAAAACATGACAAGGTTAACTTTACATTGCAAGAATTTAATACAAAATAAGCACATTTCTTAAACAGCAAAGCCCGCATTTTCTCTGTTTCTTGCAAACCCAAGACGAGGTTCAGCTGTTGAACAGAAACAGAGTGATGGGATGGAGGCTTGTTGGCAGCCACAGGTGAACTTGGGATTTCAATGCACTTCTTCTTTAAGTGGCTACCGCTCAGGAGCCAGGTGGTCTAACTGGGCTGCCGGTATTGCTTGGCTGGCTTGTAAGGCATCTGTGTTTTCGCAGAAGTCTTAATGAAGTAGCTGCCGCAGCGGAGCCCAGAGCCCTCAGTGACAATGGATTTCCAGGTGGAAGGGCTGGTAGCCATCGTGGTGTTCTACCTTCTCATCTTGCTGGTCGGCATCTGGGCCGCCTGGAGGACCAAGAACAGTGGCAGTGCGGAGGAGCGTAGCGAGGCCATCATCGTGGGTGGCCGTGACATCGGGCTGCTGGTGGGTGGATTCACCATGACAGGTGGGTCCCCTCACGCCCACCTTTGTGCCATCCCTGCCATAGCTCTTCAGGGGAAGAAAGCAAACCTCATTCCTTGTCCTTGAGGAAGTCTCTGTGTTCAGTACTTACACACTTTTCAAATATTTTCAGCCCAGTAGCACTGGACCAAATGATGTTAGTTACTGGACAGAACATCAGTGAGAGAAATCTAGGCTCTGGGCTGCTGGGTAGGTGGAAGCAGTGAAAACAAAGAGGTGGGGAAATGTGCAGAAGTGCCTGAGTCTCACAGATTGTATTTCTGTTCATCGATGTGATGCAGGCAGCATCTCCTTTTACTCCTCACTACAGGCATCAAGTTGTGACTGAATGCTAACTAGTTGATGAACACTAACCAGTGATGGTTTTAAAACTAAAAAAGTCAATTTGGGGGCAGCCCAATTCCAAATTGATTGATGTCCTGTCTTGAAACCTTATTCTCCCATGTAGTGAAGTAATTTTACTCACAGGAAGACAATCACGTGTTATGAATCCCCGGTTCTGAGGAAAAGGTTTCAGGAATACTGATACAAAAGGGAAACACCAGGGTGTGTCTTAGTAAGAATCCTTCAGCCACCAACTGCAGCTATTACCTATTCAAACCCCTCCATGCCAGAAGCCCCCAGAGTCTCTCCTCCTTTGCCCAAAGGTGGTTCTGGTTAAGTGGTGGCTTGTTTTTCTTTTCTATTCTTCTCGGTTGTTAATATCTTCAAATAATACTGAAAAACAACAATTTAAAATTATATCCATTATATCACATATCCATTATATCAATTATATCACTTGATACATATTCACTAACATCACACATTTCATTTTAGAGTTGTGTTAGGTTTTTAAATATTATCAATATAATCCATACCAACAGGATTACTATGAGTGCCCAGTGGAGAAATATCCCACTGGAAACTATATCAGAATGATATCAAATTTCAGTCCTGAAGTGCTAGTTAAAAATCATTAACCCTGTATTTCAAAAAGTTTTCCAAACCAATCTGGGCAGACTGTATCCCTTTTCATTTTAGATTGTGTTAGGTTTTTAAATATTATCAATATAATCCATACCAACAGGATTACTATGAGTGCCCAGTGGAGAAATATCCCACTGGAAACTATATCAGAATGATATCAAATTTCAGTCCTGAAGTGCTAGTTAAAAATCATTAACCCTGTATTTCAAAAAGTTTTCCAAACCAATCTGGGCAGACTGTATCCCTGTTTGGCCATTTGAAACTTACAGTGTCATAGAATAATTTATTAATGATCGATTCTGCCTCTCGGATATTCACATTTTGTTTGTTTAACTTTTTGCCAACCATACACAGTTTTGTTCGATCTTCATGACAGCACTCAGAAGGGCTCTGGGCTACGTCAGGACCCAGACTTGTGTGGTTAGTAGGGACCAGAGCCAAGTCTGGCGGCCACACAGTGAACCACACCCAGCCTCTCCCCACTTCTCCATAAAGGTACCCAAGGTGAAAAGAGCTCTCTTTTACCCTCTGTTTCTCATTTTTTATACATAAACACACATACAGAAAAAGAAAATGTATTTTACAAAATATTTTCTATGCTGCATAATAAACAAAACCAAAAAAATACAAGAACATGAGGAATAAGGATCACCCACTTACCTATTACCTGCAGATGTTTACTGAACGTTGGTGCAGATTTTATTGTGTGTTTTTTTTTAATCCAGCTATTGATGAATGATACAGGCACCTTTGTATCTTCATCTTCAGTTTTCATTAGAGCACAAATATCTCTTCTTTCCTCTAAAGACCCACATGGGATACTGGTATCTGAAGTGAATTAAAGCATTGTAATTATATCTCCCTCAGATTTCTCTTTTGACAAAGAAAATAAAAAGAAAAGCAAAATAAAATGACAGTTGTTGATTTCACTCAAATGGTTGAAAAGAATAAATGAATTATTGCATACTAAAGTATTTTATTAATTGTAAATTATAGTAGCTTTCTATTACTCTAATTAAATAATACATTAAATATGTTCATAAAGACAATATCTCAGAATTTGTTCTTTTATCATTTTCAGATTCATTGATTGTGTTATTTGATAAGGAATAAAAATTGAAAATAAAAATGCATATGATTTAAAAGAATCCTTATTCTCAAGAATCTGACGTGAAAATAGACGAACATGCAAATGACCATATTGATAACAATAGAGGGACTTTAATTACAAAAAGTACCCAAATCTGCCTGTCTATATTATAATATTTTAATACTATAGTTTGTAATTGTGATATTTTAACTCAAGTGCCAATTTTCTTTCTGGAAATGGAGAGGAGACCTACACAATGAAAAATGATCACTAATAAATGTTGTGCTAGTAAGACCCAATAAGATCACTAATAAGACCAACAGGCATTTACTTAACATGGCAAAACATTTCTTGTGTGGTGTTAGGAGTCGCAGATGCCTGACAGGAAGGTGAGGTCTCAGGGGCTGTGCTGTGAGAAGCCATTGCTTTAGGTCCTGGTTACTTGCCATTTGTGGGGGATTGGGGAGGAAAATCTTTAAAATTTCACCAGGTTTGGAATAAGAAAAGCACATCATAGCAATTGTTATTGATCAACACCATGGAAAAGCTGCCGTGAAGATGAGGTGGCTGCTAAATATCATTTGTCCACTTGAGGGTTTTGTGTATAAACTCTCCATTTGTGTATGCAAAGTTCCTTTGCAGGAAGGTCTTTTCATGTTGACCTTTTAAAAATTGGATCAACCACTGAAGGCTCTGTCCTTTGCTTTGGGTTTGGATTAAATGCCAGATAAATTTTGGCAAGAAACACTTGTCTTTGGCAGTTTCATAAACAAAGTATTTGTTTTATGAACATTCTAACTGTGAAATTTCAGAGAATTTTTCAGAGTCAAATTTTATTCCCCATTGCACCCAGAATTCACTCATATTTAGTAAGCTTCATGCCAGCCTCTATTCCTCATGATTTTACAGCAATTATACCTAGGGATTGTTGTAAATAGTTTGACAATACTCTTCAAAGGGTGTAAACTGCCAAGATTAGAGTGTTCCATTAACTTTAGCATTTCAGTAAAATCAACTACTACAGTTCTTCTCAAAGAAAATGATAGAGTTTATAGATAATTTTGGACCGAAAGTTGTTTAATCAAAACATGTTTTCTTTGATTCTATGGCCTCCTTTCTTCAGCTGTTATGCTACAAAAATGTTATTAAATAATATCTGAAGAAAACATAGTTCTTATTATTCTTTATGAAATATCAAATGTCTGAAAGACCCAGATTAGAACAAAGACTTGCAAATAAGCATGCAGTCAACATTTTAATTCTCCTGAAGGCTGACCCAAGCCCTAAGTGTAGGTCAGGTCCTTGGGGAGACAGAGAAGGAAAAAGCAATTTAAGTTCAATTACATCACCTGGCACCCTCCTCCCTCCACTTCCTTAACAGTGTAAGGTAGTAAGTACAAATACATTATCATTTAGAATAGATTTACCGAAACCCTATGCACCCAGCATGTTTATGAAGTGACTCTATTAATGGAAAGCACCCACACCCACAACCACACATGCATACGTGCACACACACACACTTCACTCCTTGAAGACAATAGTCATGCTCAATGAGGCAAGATCGATTATGTCTGAAAGACCCAGATTAGAACAAAGACTTGCAAATAAGCATGCAGTCAACATTTTAATTCTCCTGAAGGCTGACCCAAGCCCTAAGTGTAGGTCAGGTCCTTGGGGAGACAGAGAAGGAAAAAGCAATTTAAGTTCAATTACATCACCTGGCACCCTCCTCCCTCCACTTCCTTAACAGTGTAAGGTAGTAAGTACAAATACATTATCATTTAGAATAGATTTACCGAAACCCTATGCACCCAGCATGTTTATGAAGTGACTCTATTAATGGAAAGCACCCACACCCACAACCACACATGCATACGTGCACACACACACACTTCACTCCTTGAAGACAATAGTCATGCTCAATGAGGCAAGATCGATACAATTAAAATAAAAGGCCCTTGAAATCAAGACACTTGACTCCACGTTATGGAAGCTAGGATGAGAGTTGTAGCATTATTAAGAATGGAAGCAGTCGTGAAATATATCACATATGATCTCAGACTTTGTGATATTATAATACCATTTCAAAATGTTCATGACTCAGTGGATTTAGAAAATATCCAGGGCAACACTGTTCAGTGGAAATATGATATAAGCCACAAATGTAACCTTCAATTTTCTACATATCGCTTTTTAAAAAGCACAAAAAATAGGTGAATTAATGTAAATAATAGAATTATTTAACTTAGTAGGTTGAGAATGTTTTAATTTTGTTCTGTAACCAGTACAAAAAAAGATTGAGAAGTCTTAACACTTATTTTTCCACGATGAGTCTTAGAAATCCAAAGTGCAGTTTTCACTCTTCAATCACCTCCACGCAGACCAGCCATGTCTCTGGGGGCAGTTCCACAGGCCTCTTAGGACTCGGGGGCACCCTGTGGGGCCGAGCAGGTCTCAAGGACAACAGGCATGACACATCTCCCCTTCGCTTCTCATCCTGTTTCAGCCACCTGGGTTGGAGGAGGCTACATCAACGGGACAGCCGAGGCCGTGTATGTTCCAGATTACGGCTTGGCGTGGGCTCAGGCACCCATTGGATATTCTCTTAGTCTGATTTTAGGTAAGAAAAGCTTTATCCCTGAGTGACTCAGTAAAGCATAAAGATTAGGAGTATAAGTAGCAACCGAAAGAATAAGTCAAACAGCATAACTACTGTGGGAAATGTCGCCGGAAATCCCACTGAAGTCCCTGTTATCAGAAAGCAGTAACACGAATGGGTAGCTGACTGGATCTCTTGACTATGGAATATGTAGAAAAAATTCCCTTGATTATTTTGCAATCATCACAGTGAATTTCTTAGTGTAATAATGTTCTTTATTTCCAAAATAGTTCAGACATATCATTAAAAATGAGTCAATTTTGAATTGTACCTGAATATCTTGTTTTAAATCAAACTAATAAAAGATCAAGAATATTATTTAACACAGTTCCTATTTTTTCTTTTTTATTTTGCTCTTAGATACTTCTGTTGGATCTTGTGCTTAATCAAATAATACAGGTGCATAGACATTTAAGAAAGTGCTGAGCTGGTCCACGTTTTTCAGCCCACATGATTTGTCCATGCTATGTACAGCCTTGAATGCCTACAACAGTCGTTGTGTTAAGGAATTTTCACTTTATTGCTAAATATTTCTGGGTCCTGTACTCACAGGATTTTGCAGATTGATTCCTCAACACATAGAAGTATTCTAAAACATTCATTTCCCTTGAGAAATTATACATAGTAAAAGGTTAGCAAAGACTTATATTGCAGATTTTCAATTTTCTCTATAACTCTTGTTTGAATTTTCTTTAGGTGGTCTGTTCTTCGCAAAACCCATGCGTTCCAAGGGCTATGTGACCATGCTAGACCCCTTCCAGCAGATCTATGGGAAGCGCATGGGTGGGCTACTGTTCATCCCTGCGCTGATGGGAGAGATGTTCTGGGCAGCAGCCATCTTCTCAGCCTTAGGTGAGAACCAACGAAACATCCTTCTGCACGCAGGGAGCTTCCCAGGTGGTGCTAGTGGTAGAGAACCGACCTGCCAATGCAGGAGATATCAGTTCGATCCCTGTATCAGGAAGATGCCTTGGAGGAGGAAATGGCAACCCACTCTAGTATTCTTGCCTGGAAAATCCCATGCACAGAGGAGTCTGGTGGGCTATAGTCCATAGGGTTGCAAAGAGTTAAACACAACTGAGGTGACTTAGCGCGCGCGCACACACACACACACACACACACACACACAATCTAGTTGAACAAGTATTAGATACACAGCTTTACTATCTTCAGCCATAAGCCCCAGCCTCGCTTACCTAGATTAACACCACCACCCTGCTGCTTACAAGGCCACCCTTCTCCCATGATTTCACACAGTAGATTAGACTGAATCTGATCACAACCCCTTTACTGCTTAAAACTGACCTTTAAACTGGGCTGAAAGAGTTTCTTTTGGACTCTTCCTTCTCCCTTCCTCCAGAACTTTCCAAGCCTAGTGACCCCTCCTCAGGATGCACAGCCCCCACTTTCCATTCAAACCAACCAGGAAGAGCCTTCAGATCTTCTACAGATGTCACCTCTTCCAGGCAGTCATCCGAACTTGCCAGATGCCTTTCCTCTGGGATTCTGTAGGAACCAGAAATTTTGTTTTCAGTGGATTTATTACTTTGTATTTACATGGCTATTTATCTATTTCTCAGTTTCCAAATGGTCACAGAAGGAATTATTAATTTCTTGAAGGCAGGGCCTACATCTTATTAACTCTTATTGTCCCATCACACATGAATGAATGAACTAATCACCCATAGCTACACTTTCTTCAAAGGAGAAAAAGGAAAACAACAGTCTTTCCTTTCTCAATGAATCCCATTTCATCCAGAGTGTTGGAGTGCAGACATATTCAGGGATTTGAAAAATGCACTTAGACTCTTGTGATCTAACTTATTTCCATGCAAAGGACAACCTGTCCTTGAGTTCTCAGCCCACTCATAAAAGCTAGGAAGTGAGAGAGTTCAGTGGGATTGTGGGCAGGCTTCAGGCTCAGTACCCTCCTTTTTCATCCAGAATAAGTCTAAGCCATCCCACTGAATGTCGAGTTCCTTCCTGAAGACTCACAGTATTGGGCCTTCCTTGTCCTTCCTCTAGGAGCTGTGTCTTTGTGTGACATCCAGGACACTGTCATCTCCATCTCCTCTTAGAAAAGGAAGCAATGGGCTTACATCTTCAGTCAGGCTTTAAGTGGCCCAAAGAAAAGTCAGATGACATGAATCTCCTGTGTTACGCATTAGACTACAGGATACTCTTCTGGTTTTGGGGTTGTCATCAGATTTGGTCTCTGTAACATCAGATAATATTTTACACCACTCTTCACTCCTTTCTCTCTAGACTCCTATAGAACTGTATCTTATTTTGTTGGTCTCCGTCAGATGAAGGAATGACTTAATGTAGAAAAGAAGTGAATTTAATAGGTAAATGACTTTCACTGGAACAATTCAGTGAAAATATTTCACTTTCCTGACACTGAGTGGTCATGCTCCACAACCACCCCCGCCGTATCCTAATGAAATTTTACATAAACACACAGCTTCCTTCCCACCTTGCTCTCAGTAGCAATGGTAATTATTTGTCATTAGTTTCAAAGCCAGAAAATTTTGGTTTTGAGAACAAACTGCCTGCTGAGATATCAACAAAGGAGGGGGCTGAATATCTAACAGAATACAAAATGTTCACTCTCGGTGAATAAGGATCAATACATGTAACAGAGCCCTAAAGGGAGAATAGAATGAAAACCTATTATTTCTGAAGTACTTTGGAAATGTAAATCATAATAGCTAAACTCTGAACTTCACTGCAATTAGTTATTTGAGTAAATATATGTCTACATCTGTGTGTATGTCAATATACATGTAAAATATGTTAATGTCTCTCTCTTTACATACACATGTATCAAAGAACATTTATGAAAACATGACTGCTATTCTTGAAATACATGCTCTGTTTTCTTCAAAAATAATAGTTGGATATACTTCAAAATTAGTGTTCATTAGAAATAGCTTGGGACAAGATATTTTACCATTTTACTATGAATGTGCATAGCTCACTTGTAAAATTTAGGAGTATCTCAAATGGTCTTCTTGATATATATAGACAACATCCTTACAGCTTCTTAAAGAAATGTGTATTTATATAACAGATCAAATTCAGAGAATTTTTATAACTTTATTTGCAGTGTATTTATTTTTCTGGCTGCATGAGTAAATTAATATTTCACAGGAGATCTGGAAGTCTAGGTTTGGTTTTACTCACTATAAATGATGGAATGATTTAGAAAATATTTTAGAGAAAAAAATTCATTACAAGCTTAATAGTGAAATGAGAGTCGGTGGCTTCTTTAAAGCCGCTGAGTTATTGCCAAATGACAGCTTTTGCTAGAATGGCAACCCAGTCCAGTGTTCTTGCCTGCAGAATCCCCTGGACAGAGAAGCCTGGTGGGCTATAGTCTATGGGGTCTCAAAGAGCTGGACATGACTGAAGTGACTTGAAAGTGAAAACTGAAAGTGAAGTCGCTCAATCATATCCAACTCTTTGCAACCCCATGGACTGTGGCCCACCAGGCTCCTCCATCCATGGAATTTTCCAGGTAAGAATACTGGAGTGGGTTGCCATATTCTTCTCCAAGGGATCTTCCTGACCCAGGGATCGAACTTGGATCTCCTGCATTGCAGGCAGATGCTTTTACCGTCTGAGCCACCACACACTAAACCCTACATCTTTAGACTCCTCATCCAGTAATCTTTCTTCTGTAACATGCAGACTCCCTACCTTTGGAGGTGTAGGATTAATAGAAATTGCACCAGAGGGTGGAAAATTAAACAGTATTCAAAAGAAGTAGAGTCATAATTGAACTTTTCATAATTCATGGGATGTAACTTTAAAATATTGTTATTATAGTAGAGAGCTAGACCAAAGGTGAATGGCAAAGAATTGCAACTAAAGCTACAACATGGAGTGAGTAGTCTCAGGAGAAAAAAAAAAATACCTTGTTAAATATCCATGCAACAATGAGTCGGTTGTCCAAAGTCACTTGTAAATAAACAACTTTCCTTTGTCTTTTGCTCCCAATTCTTTACTAAGATTTTCCTTTTCTCAATTAGTTTTTACTAAAGGAAGTAATTTAATTTTGATACCAAACCATGGGCTTCCCTTGAGGCTCAGCTGGTAAAGAATCCACCTGCAATGCAGGAGACCTAAGTTCAATTCCTGAGTTGGAAAGATCCCACGGAGAAGGGAAAGGTTACCCACTACAATATTCTGGCCTAGAGAATTCATGGACTGTATAGTCCATGGGGTCACAAAGAGTCGGACATGACTGAGTGACTTACACTTTCACTAAACCAAAGCACTAAGAAGAAAATTCTTTTGAAATATATTTTGCATTGTTATCTCAGATCAAAATATCTCATTAGATATTGAGATATCTATAGATAATGGATTTAGATAATGGATTTTCATCTCAGATGGGCTGCATATGCTATTAGCATGCAATGGAGAAATGAGGATAGAATGTAAGGTTGCCATTAATGACTCAAAGAAATCACAATGTGTTGCATGAACATTAGTGTGAGAGGATATTATTGGTGCATTTAATAATACAAGATATGAACTATACCACTCTTGAGAACAACAGGAAAGGGGTGTGTAGAGCAACAAGTGAATGCTGAACAGGCAGTGCAAAACTCAACAGTGGGCCAGCTATCCATACCATGATATTAATATTCAATTAGAAATGTTCAGTTCAGTTCAGTTGCTCAGTCGTGTCCGACTCTTTGCAACCCCACAAATCGAAGCACGCCAGGCCTCCCTGTCCATCACCAGCTCCCGGAGTTCACTCAGACTCATGTCCATCCAGTCAGTGATGCCATCCAGCCATCGCATCCTCGGTCGTCCCCTTTTCCTTCTGCCCCCAAATCCCTCCCAGCATCTAAGTCTTTTCCAATGAGTCCACTGTTCGCATGAGGTGGCCAAAGTACTGGAGTTTCAACTTTAGCATCAGTCCTTCCAAAGAAATCCCAGGGTTGATCTCCTTCAGAATAGACTGGTTGTATCTCCTTACAGTCCAAGGGACTCTCAAGAGTCTTCTCCAATACCACAGTTCAAAAGCATCAGTTCTTTGGCACTCAGCTTTCTTCACATAGATTGATTACTAAAGCAGGTTTACAATTTTGATGAACTGATAGTGATGAAAATCACTATAAAACATGATGCTTGCTGATATTGAGTTGCATGAGCCATTTGTATATTTTGGATATTAATCCATTGTCAGTTGCTTTGTTTTCAAATATTTTCTCCCATTCTGGGGTTGTCTTGTCTTGTTTGTGGTTTCCTTTTCTGTGCAAAGACTTTTAATTTCAATAGATCCCATTTATTTATTTTTATCCTTATTTCATTACTTTAGGAGGTGAGTCAAAAGGATCTGCTGCAATTTATGCCAGAGAGTATTCTGCTTATATTTTCCTCTAGGAGTTTATTGTGTCCAGCCTGAGTAGCCAATAAGAACCTACTACAGAGCACAGGGAACTCTATTTGCTCCGTGCTCTGTGGTGACCTAAATGGGAAGGAAATCCAAACAGAAGGAATATTTGTATACACATAGCTGATTCACTTTGCTGCAGAGCAGAAACTAACACAAAATTGTAAAGCAACTATATTCCAATAAAAAAAAATTTTAAGGGAATATAAAAACCCTTAAAAATGATGCTAAATCTGTGACTCTGCAGTACATTTGTATCCTAGGAACAAGATTGGAATGCTGCAGGAAATGAATAAAATAAAAGTAATCTTTCATAAATTTGAAAAAGTTGGAAAGTGCAATTTTATTACCAACTTTGTTATTTTCTCCTATGAATTTATTTCAAACCCTGGTACCTTAGACCATGTGTCATCTAATAAAAGCTGACAGAGGTCAGAGTTAATGCAAAAGAGCAAATCAATGCTAATTGTAAAATGAGAAGCTGAGTGGTTATGCTCATCATCAAGGCTTGTTTTTCTCATGGATGTGAGCAAATACACTGCACATGTTCAATAAAGTCAGAATTTCAGGCAGTCAGTGGAACGATTGCAGGACTTTATAGTAGTGTTCAGTTTATGTCATGGAATTCTGTAATCGAGTCATGAGTTTCAGGTTTCCTCATAAATAAGTGAACAGAGCACTAATTTCAGAAAGAAAGAGCATTTTAGAATGTATGTGTGTATGTGTATATAAACACAGATGTGCACAGGCACACTCAGCTTATGAGCAGGAAGAGCTGGACTGTGGAACTTCAGCTGGGCTGTTCGCATCCCCTCTCTGCAGGAGCCACCATCAGCGTGATCATCAGGGCCAGCGTGCACATGTCTGTTATCGTCTCTGCGCTCATCGCCACCCTGTACACCCTGGTGGGCGGGCTTTACTCCGTGGCCTACACGGATGTCGTTCAGCTCTTTTGCATTTTCATCGGCCTGGTGAGTAGAATCATTCACAGAGTTCCTTCTTCCTTTCATCCTCCCTCCCTTTTTCCTTCATTTCTCCCTTTGTAAGAGATGACATGGTATTTCATACTAACTCAGCAAAAATTAATAGAAATCCTGTTTCCTCACCATGAATAACACACAGTAAGTCACACAGTATTGGAAATTTTGCTTTTCTCTATGGATTACTTGGATGAAAAACTCTAATCACATTGTGAGATTTTGACAGACAAGTGCCCTCAGTTAGCTCTTAGGAAGGCCTGGGGGCTCCTTTCCGTCATGCCTACATTTGATAGAAACATGTGTGATCTTCTTTCAAGGACTTCTGTCAGAGTTAAAATTTAAACCTTGACTCTGATCTATATTTGTCTCTTAACCTTTCCATACATTAGTTTTGGTTATGCCATGAAACTGCTCCTAGGGTATAGAAATTATTTTCAATCAAATCTTCCCAGTCACTTTAAGGAATGGATATCTTCTAAGAAAATACATTATATATATATATATATATATATATATATATATGTTAACATACATTCATATGTTTTGTATAAACATATGTAAAGTTCTAAAATTCAGTGTTTTCTTCCTGAAGGTTTTGCAGTCAATGTGATATGGCATAATTAGCTCAGAAGCTGACAATGTGTTACTCTAACTTTTCTAAATCAGTGTTCCTCGGTGTCCACAGAGAACATGCTTTCAGGTCCTCCCCTGAACAAGAAGAATGACCAAGCTGTGCCATCTATGAGAAAAAAAAAAAAAAACTAGTACATGAAATCTTGCATGTCCCAGATAGCCACATTAATGCTTTCACGAACTCTGGTTGCAGTGGATCAGCGTGCCGTTCGCGCTGTCCAATTCTGCAGTTGCTGACATTGGCTTCACTGCCCTGCACACCAAGTACCAGAAGCCTTGGCTGGGGACCATCGAGCCATTTGAAATCTACACATGGCTTGACAGCTTTTTGTTATTGGTAAGTGACACACATGTCCATCCTCATCTCAGTGCTTATCATCACCCCTGGACGCCCAGGTGAGTGGGCTCCCACTCCTTGCTCCACCTTCCCATCAAAGCTTCTGTTCATCAGTGGAGGACAGATTGTACCTGACTGACAAACCTTGATGACCTACATGTCCAGAGACATAGGTATGTAAATTATGTATATCAGTTCATACAGTCATTGAAACTATTGATGAAATATTTATCAACATGGTAGATGTTAATGATAGATTGATTTATAGGTTACAAAAGAAAGGGAAAAGTTTTGGAAGCATATAGAGTTGAGGCATGGGATTATGAATTTTAGAATTTCTCCTTGTTTTATTTTATTTTGTTTATTTTTGCTTTTGAGCTTGTTCAGTTCCATTCAGTTGTTCAGTCATGTCCAACTCTTTGCGACCCCACGAACCGAAGCACACCAGGCCTCCCTGTCCATCACCAACTCCTGGAGTTTACCCAAATTCATGACCATTGAGTTGGTGATGCCATCTAACCATCTCATCTTTTATCATCCCCTTCTCCTCCTGCCTTCAATCTTTCCCAGCATCAGGGTCTTTTCAAATGAGTCCACTCTTTGCATCAGGTGGCCAAAATATTGGAGTTTCAGCTTCAACATCAGTCCTTCCAATGAACACCCAGGATTGATTTCCTTTAGGATGGGCTGGCTGGATCTGCTTGCAGTCCAAGGGACTCTCAAGAGTCTTCTCCAACACCACAGTTTAAAGATATCAATTCTTTGGTGCTCAGCTTTCTTTATAACCCAACTCTCACATACATACATGACTATTAGAAAATCATAGCCTTAACTAGATGGACCTTTGTTGACAAAGTAATGTCTCTGCTTTTTAATATGCTGTCTAGGTTGGTCATAACTTTCCTTCCAAGGAGTAAGCATCTTTTAATTTCATGCTGCAGTCACCATCTGCAGTGATTTTGGAGCCCAGAAAAATAAAGTCTGCCACTATTTCCCCATCTATTTCCCATGAAGTTATGGGACCAGATGCCATGATCTTAGTTTTCTGAATGTTGAGCTTTAAGCCAACTTTTTGAGCTTATATGGCTTTTGTAAGAAGGAAATTATTCTGGAGCCAAAATGTGAGATACGGATAAACAAGCAGATATCCCAGGATTTGGAGCCAATGAGAGAGACAGTCAAAGAAGCAACTTCAGTACATTGTGATCTGAGAAGTTCCCTCATCGATTCACTCACTCACATGATAAATATTTACTGAACACTGATTCTGTGTCAGTTAGAGGATTGTCCAGTCTCCTCTCTAGCAATCCACACACACCCTGTCCTCTACTTGTACCAAATACATGGTGGTCTTATAGCTGCCTCTTGCTTTCTTTCTTTTTCATGTTGGTTTATTTCCTAAGAACTTTCCTCCCTCCATCTTCACCTACTGACACCCCTTGATGTCCAAGGATTGACTCAAATATCATTTCCATGGGTTTCCCTGGTTAGGGAAGTCTTCCTCCCACCATTCCACCTCCCTCTGTTACCCCCTAGATGATTAGTTCTTTCTCATTATTGTTCCCATAGTGCCTTATCAACAAATTACATTCCAGTTCAATGTCTCCAATTTTTTTATAATATATTCTCAATAAGAATGTTAAGCACAAAAGTCTGTTCTGTACTCTGTGGGAGAGGGAGAGGGTGGGATGATTTGGGAGAATGGCATTGAAACATGTATAATATCATGTAAGAAATGAATTGCCAGTCTAGGTTCGATGCAGGATACAAGATGCTTAGGGCTGGTGCACTGGGATGACCCAGAGAGATGGTATGGGGAGGGAGGTGGGAGAGGGCTTCAGGATAGGGAACACATGTACACCCGTGGCAGATTCATATTGATGTATGGCAAAACCAATATAGTATTGTAAAGTAAAATAAAGTAAAATTAAAAAAAAAAGAATGTTAAGCACAACCCCAATGTAGGCATAGACTGCTTATATGCACTGTACTACACATTGTGTAAATCATTTAATAAAACAACAATCTCACAGTTAGGTACAAGGTAGAAATGAGTATAAAGAGAAGTCCTAGTATCTTCTCTATATTAGAAAATACCTTAATGTACTAGTTCTCCCAATGGACAGGGATCTCAAGAGTAGAAACCACTTTTCACTCATCCTTGGGCTCCAAAGCCATTCCACTGCCTGGCACAAGACTGGGATCCAGAAATATTCATTGGGTTGTCTTGACTCAAATTAAACTTCATATTTTCAGAATATTAATGTTTTTGAGAAAATTTTGTGGTGGTTAGAACTTCCAGATAAGAACAAATTGAAGGTTTCTGAGCAGTTTTGACACAGCTTAAAGTGGGTAGTTAAGGAAAAGAAAATCTTATGCTATGTAATTATGAAAGAAAAGAACTTGAAGAAATCTGCACAGTTGAAACTGACAGTGACAGCAGCGAAGACGAGTGGCATGTAGAACCATTTTCTATACTTCAGAGTCTTGCTATACTTAAGTCAAGCAAGACTGAATGCGATTATTAAATGAGATTACTGAATGTGATTATTTTTTTAAAAAATCTCATTTTAAAAATGCCCAATAAGCATTATACACTCCTATGTGTAAAACAGACAGCTAGTGGGGAGCTGCTGTACAGCACAGGGAGCCCAGCCTTGTGCTCTGTGATGACCTAGAGGGGTGAGATGTCAAGGAGAGGAAGGCTTAGGAGGGAGGGGATATATGTATGCATATAGCTAAGTCACGTTTTTGTAGAGTAGAAACCAAGCTAACATGGAAAAGCAATTATCCCCCAATTTAAAAAAATTTTTTAAAAATTTTTAATAAATAAAGATAAAATGGAAAAAAATTTTTTAATAAAAACAACTAATAGATGCTATTTGCCTCCATTCATCCTGCGTCCCCATGGCTCCCACGCAGATGCTGGGTGGAATCCCGTGGCAAGCCTACTTCCAGAGGGTCCTGTCTTCATCCTCCGCCACCTACGCTCAAGTGCTATCTTTCCTGGCAGCTTTCGGGTGCCTGGTGATGGCTCTGCCAGCCGTGCTCATTGGAGCCATTGGCGCATCGACAGGTAAACCTCTGGCAGCTCCGCTGATTGACTCACTCAGGCTTCACCCAAGTTATCAGCAAGCACCCAGCTGCCCTCCCTCCCCCACTTTCCCCATTACTCCCATCCATCGTGTATCTGCCTTTGTAATATAAGATGCCAACAAATTGTCTCATAGTTCAGACATTGTTTGACTGCTCACCTCACCAATAAGACATTTGTGAGCAGCCCCCAGCCTCACTGTTGGGATATTTATCAACTGTGTATCTGTGATCTTGTCAGCCATGGTTCTCAACCAATGTGCATACTGTCTTCATCCAGGGAGGTGGAGGGACTCAAAAAATACTCGTTTCTATCCTACTTTGCAGGAATTTTCTTTTAGTGACCTAAGATAGAGCCAGAGATCTGTGTTTTTAAAAATTCCCTTTTAAAACTAAGTCAAAGCTGAGAACTAGTCAGTTAGTGGGAAGCTTCTATGTAGCACAAGGAGCTCAGCTCTGTGCTCTGTGATGACCTAGAGGAGTGGGATGCAGAGGCAGGGGGATGTGGTTTGAGAGGGAGTCTCAAGAGAGGGTGGGGGGATATATATATATATACATATACACACACATAGGGTTGATAAATGCTGTTGTGCAGCATAAACTAACACAACATTGTTAAGCAATTATACTCAATTTTTCTTTTAATGGGGAAAAAAAAGTAGCGAACCATTGACTCAGAAGTTGACCTGCCATCACCAGAACCACACAAGGATCACTTTGAACTTGAGGCTTCAGTTTACATTTTCAATAGTTTGTTAATTAAAGGTTTCCTTTCTTGGAGAAATCAATCAGTAAGTTTGTAAGTAAAGATAAACTAAAACACTAAGGCACTTAAAGAATATCTTACTCAAAATTGGTAAAAAAAAAAAAAAAAGGTTTTATGACATGCTTACCTCCCATTTAGCCTCTATTCTGAACATTTTTTTTTAAGTTTTGTCCTTAATTTGATTGCACTTACTAATTACTCCTGACCCTTGGGTATTATTTCTGGTCCCATAATATTCCAGTTAATGCTATAAAACTGGCCAGATAAAAGCATGGCTTTGAACAATTGTAATAGAAAATGAGGGAAAGAAAAATGGTAGGATCCAAGGAAAACCACCCCTATATGGTCCTATAATCATGACATTAATGTTCAACAAATAAAAAAAGGAGCTATACTAAACAACTGTTAAAGCTTCTGCTATATTCTTCTTACATACTAGTATAACTAAACAGTAAAGATTTATATGCAGAGATAAGCTTAAATTTCAAGTTCTTTCACCACAGAGTCCAAAAACTGCCTGAAAATTTCAACCCCATACTTGCACTTTTTATTCAATAAAAAGGGACTGTTTCTGATCCATTCATGTTTATTTCTAATAAGTGAAATTCAATGCAAGAAGGAATTTACTCGAGAGAAAAATAATGCCGAGGAAGCTCCCTCCACAAGGCTTTATCCAGGAAGAGAATGGGTGAGAAGAGGCCCACTGTTGTCTTTATCCACTTATAACTGAGCGATGAAACACTATTTGTTCTCTCACATCTCCATGTGGTTGGAGGAATCCTCTAGGCGTCAGCTTGAGAACACTTATTTTCAATGAGTCTGCACCAGATAACACCATTGTCACACTGCAGAAGAGAAATTTGTATTAAAAAATCTCACACCACCATATCCTGTGCAGGTCCTGTGGATAAGACTAAGTGTAACCAAAACCCATTACACATCAGAATCTAGGAGACAATGTCACTGGACCAATACATGGACTTGCCACCTAATTAACTAATATACCCCACTGGACTAATTAGATTTCCCACCGATTAGACTAGGTCATATGTTCTGAATTTATTTCGAAAGCTACCTAGTAAATAGAAGGACTCCAGATGGATGGATAGATGGCTCTTTGGCTGTGTTTGTTGTTTCTGTCAACAGCCTGGAACCAGACTGCATACGGGCCTCTTGCTCCCAGGGAGAAACAGGAGGCAGACATGATCTTGCCGATTGTCCTCAAGTATCTCTGCCCCGTGTACATTTCTTACTTTGGTCTTGGAGCTGTTTCTGCTGCTGTCATGTCCTCAGCAGATTCTTCCATCTTGTCAGCAAGTTCGATGTTTGCTCGCAACATCTACCAGCTTTCATTCAGACAAAATGTAAGAATAGTTATATTTTCTTTAACATTACATTGTTGTTATTGTTCTCATCCTTGCATTTAGTGTGTAGGTATTATTCTATACTATTAATAGTCTTTGTGAAAATCTGACCCTACTTTGATTTCATACACAAGGTTAAATGATGATGCACTTTATTTATGTTGTATATGAAAGTCCTTCATCTATGTTGTATATGAAGGCTTCCCTGGTGGCTTAGACAGTAAAGAATCTGCCTGCAATGCAGAAGACTGGACTCTATCCCTGGGTCAAGCAGATCCTCTGGAGAAGGAAATGGCCACCCACTTCAGCATTCTTGCCTGGAGAAGTCCATGGATAAAGGAGCCTGGTGACTATAGTCCATAGGATGGCAAAGAGTAGAACATAACTGAGTGACTAATACACACAGGAAGATTTTAATGCATGCTAATATTCATTCTAATACTGAGGGACACGCATCAGTATAACTGTTTCCCAAGAGGTGCAGTCATATTGCAATAATTTAAATGTCTTCTCTTTATAATGAAAGAGTAAAGTATCTTAGGAAATATCTTTAAATATCTTAGAAAAACTTCAAGTTTAAATACAGTAAGAAACTCAGGAAACCCTGGTGTAGGCAGAACATAGTCATTATTTCATAGATATCGATGTCATGTTGTTTTGGTCTTCACTTGAACCCCAAGTCCTCCTTTGTCAGGAAATAGCCTCTCAATTTGATTTTCCTCATTGAATCTGAGGGCATAGAGCAGCACACTCATGCTCACAGAGGGGCCCGTAGCCCTCTACACCTTCTTCCCTCACTCAGGCTTGGCTTTCTGTAAGTTTTCTAGGTCATAGTTAACACAATGGTCTCTTTTCTTTCGTGTGTGTGTGAAAATCTTTGTTATTATCAACACAGTGATCTCTCTAAAATGAAGGCAAGAAAAATAAATTTTATAAAATACACAAACAATTATTTATTGATTATGTATGTTTTTTTACTTGCAGATTAATATGATTGTGCGTGAAATGAGATACATAAGAAATCAATCCTCCAGAGTACCCCTTTGTGGTGTTATTAGTAATGCTTTGCTTTAGATTCTAATCTGCATTCAATTCCTCATTTTTCAATTTTCAAATTTCCTTTCCCAGCCTTCATTTAAATACACAATGTATAATACTTGTTTGAAAGTGAAACTGAAAGTCTTCAGTCATGTCCGACTCTTTGTGACCCCATGGACTATCCAGTCCATGAAATTCTCTAGACCAGAGTACTGGAGCAGGTAGCCTTTCCCTTCTCCAGGAGATTTTCCCAACCCAGGGATGGAACCCAGGTCTCCCATATTGCAGACAGATTCTTTACCAGCTGAGCCACAAGGGAAGCCCATAATACTTTTTTAGTTTCATGATTTTTTTTAAAGCTTATAAACAATTCCTTGAAAACAATATTTATACGATGTTTTACAAGTATTGTCACATAGCATCTATGACGTGCTGTTTGTTTTGTAAGGCGGTTATTCTCAATAGAGAGAGGAAGCCAGATAGGCCACACCCCCTCACTGCCACATCGCAGCCTCTTGTGTCTCTTTCTGACATTCAGCGAGCAGCGCAAAGGTGCACTCTGGTTCTTCCATACTGGTCATTGAAACTCCCCCCCAGGTCCACCATGGAGGCCACCTAGATTGCTCTGTTCCTTGCGCTGGTTTTACCTGTAGGCTGTGCCATTTGAACCAGAGCTATTCTTTAGGGCAGCTTTAAAGCACAGGAAGACATCTCATTCTCCTCCGGGAGAAGCCCACACTTTCTAAGAAAAACTGACTCGATGGCGATTTCTTACAGGCTTCCGACAAGGAGATCGTCTGGGTCATGCGCATCACGGTATTCGTGTTTGGAGCTTCTGCGATGACCATGGCCTTGCTGACGAAGACGGTGTATGGGCTCTGGTACCTCAGCTCTGACCTGGTCTACATCATCATCTTCCCGCAGTTGCTGTGTGTGCTCTTCGTCAAGGGTACCAACACGTATGGGGCCGCTGCAGGTTACGTCTCGGGCCTTTTCCTGCGAGTCACTGGCGGGGAGCCCTACCTGAACCTGCAGCCTTTGATCTTTTACCCTGGCTATTACGTTGATAAAGGTGGCATATATAACCAGAGATTCCCATTTAAAACCCTCGCCATGGTGACCTCATTTTTATCCAATATTTGCATCTCCTATCTAGCCAAATACCTGTTTGAAAGTGGAACCTTACCACCAAAACTGGATGTATTCGATGCTGTTGTTGCAAGGCACAGTGAAGAGAACATGGACAAGACGATTCTGGTTAGAAATGAAAACATTAAGCTGGATGAGCTCGCACCTGTGAAGCCGCGGCAGAGCATAACTCTCAGCTCGACCTTCACCCATCAGGAGGCCCTCCTGGAAATGGACTCAAGTCCAGAGGGCTCTGGGACTGAGGATAATTTACAGTAACCACATCTGCATAAAACTCTGCTTTCTCAGATGAGGCACTAGAGCAGACTAGTCCTGAAAGTTTGGTTTGCAGCATATACAGTATATTAAAAAAAATAATAATAATAACAGTGAGGAGGACAAAAATCCATAGAGTAGTTAACTTGCACAAATCCAAGACAAGTCAGAAGGAAGCACCCTTGAGGCAGCCACTCTCTCTCCTTCATGGACATGTCTCATCTTCATTTAATTTTGACTCTTGGTAGTTTTGTAAGTATCTGAACATGACTAAAATCCCACTCAAGAAACAGAAAGCCAAATAGAGTGTTCACTTTAATTACGGAAAAAGGAAGTTTAGATATGAGAAAGCCAAGGAGTTTGAGTAGCCTTGATCCTGACCTTGTTGGAGAATGCCCTGAGAGTCTGATTTAACTATCACACTGAACTTGTAAGAATAATTCCTGTCACTCCACTGGATGGTACAATGAATTTGTCAGCTGATTTCTCTGGTATGATGAGTAATTTCTTCTTTTCTGTTAACTATAACATTTGCTGAATATGCAGTTTGTTTCTCTTTTACTGGTGATGTGTGTTATTCTGAGCACAGGCAAAGCAAACAAAAAAATATTGTGTAGCAGCCTTTCTTGACATGCAAGGTAATAATAAGATAGAGTGCCTCATGGTAGAGTATTCCTGGCTCCTTTGGATGTATCTAAAACTACCATAGGACTTTTACCCATATGCATGGGGGAAAGTACATATAGTGAGAAAGGCGTGATCATTAGGCAATCTGGCAGTGATAAATCAAGAAGGCCATTAAGTAGAAAGTGCCAGGAACAACAGTGAATTTTACCTTCATCTGAGGTTTGGAACATTTTGCTTCATGACAAAAATGTCATCTCTTGACTGTCTATTTGTATTAGAAGTGAAATTGAGCCACCTATAAGGTGAGATAGCTACAGGGCCTATGGAAGTGAGAGACAAACCACACTACTGAAAGTGGTAAAATTAGAAAAGCAAAGCCACTCAATTCTGAATGTTTGTTAATGAGGGTAGTGTGTTAATGAGTGTCAGGAGAGCTACTCTGCAGCACGTTTTTGCAGAAGCCAGTCTTAGGTATTAGACAAATCACTACTACAAGTGGTATACAGTGAATTTTAAAATGCAGAAGAAAGGAGAAAGTAAAAATACATCCTAAAGGAAAGAAGCCATCAATTTTAACATTTGGTATCTATATAACTTTCATAAGGTTGGTCATTGAATATTGTTTTACTCCTTTTCTGGAGTTAAAAAAATATGTGTGTACATTATGGTTTGTATCCATTTTAGAAAATTAAATGTTTTTCCACCAGTCACACAAGAGAAATAACTGGAGCTACTTCTACAAAAGCAGAATGAACTAATCAGCTGAAAAGTTATCTGAACATTTGATCCAATAAAGAAAAACAGTCTGAGTTGTTCAAACTAACACAATTATTCAAAAAAAAAATTTTTTTTTGTAATTCATAGACAAAGTGAAGTGAATTCAGTGACACAACTTTAAGTCCAAAAGTTGGGTTTAGGAAGCTAGAATTCCTTGTTTATTGTAATTGTCTAAAGGCAACAAATGATAGTCTCTTTTGTTATTAAGTGAAGTGAAAGTCATTCAGTCATGTCCAACTCTTTGCGACCCCGTGGACTATAGCCCACCAGGCTCCTCTATCCATGGGATTTCCCAAGCAGGAATACTGGAGCCTGTTGCTATTTCCATCTCCATGTTATTAAACATGAATTTAACTTCTGAGGTAATTCTTGAATATGAAAATAAGTAATTTTGCTTGTTATTCCCATATTTTAATTGTAATTCCCATATTTCCAGTCCATGGGGTCACAAAGAATCGGACATGACTGAGTGATTAACACTTTCACTTTCACCCATATTTTTAATTATTTATCCAAGCATGATGGTGAATAAGACATTGCATTCAGAACTTTTACAAAACATCAAATATAACCTAAATGAAAAGAGAATTATTGTTACTCATCTATTTGCTCAGCATCTGCTCTATGTCCACTGTTCTATGGAGTGTTTGAAGAGAAGCTCATTTTGGGGACCTGTAAGTGTGGGAGTCCCAAAGTTCTTGTACTTGGGTTGAGAGAAGAACCAGGAAGAGGCCACATATTTTTTTAAAAAACTACAAAGGTGGGAACTTCTGACATGTAAAGGTAAGTAACTGACGAACTGCAGCTCCTAGCAAGTATGATACTTCACATGAGCCTCTTTCCAGCACTCTGTGTGAATAGTTATTTTCACCCACTTCATCACTGTAAATTTTGTTTCAACCCCTTTAGGCAGTCTTTCTTAAAAACACATTACCCATGTTAGAGTAGCATGAAATAGCGAAGTAGTGTCTCTACTGATAATATAGTTTACAACTTTGTTGGGTAACAGTTGTGTAATGACCATATTTAAATCCAGTGAAAAAGAATAAATACGAATAGTGAAATTTTCTCCCATTCCATTCATTTTGTAATAGTAGAAAGATAAACTGGGAAAAGCATTCACCTTGTCCCAAATGTTAAGAACTGGAAAGCTTAAATACTTTAATAAAAAATATTCTATTTTTATTTAACTTACTATTTCTTTCCTACTCTCAAACCAGATATACATAAAAACTAGATTAGTGTAAAATATACCTGTAAATGATTAAATATTAGCAAGATGATTGTTTTAAAAGGACAAAAACAAGTTGAGTATCCAAAGGAATGAAACAGCAATTATAATGTGTTTATTTAGGCTCATTTACACACAAACTCCCCAATTTCCAAGGAAGAAACCAAGTTGTGAGATGTGGTAGACAATGCATTATGCTCGTCACTTGCTCTGTCTTGACATCATGGGAAGCATTCACAGCTTTACAGACTTTTGTTTTTCCCTGGTGGACCTAATTTTCAAAAACCCATTCTTGATGAAAATAAAAGAGCAACATCTCAAACATTACTGTATCACTCTTTGGAGCTGATATCTGTGGACAAAGCATAGGAATAAAACACAGATGTTATTTTCATACTTTTACAAAGAGTGTAACATGTTTCTTGTGTCATTTTCATGTTTCTTTTCATACATAATTTTCAAAATAGCAAGCTCACAGCTGAACTTAAATGTCAGGAACAAACTTCCAGTGTTAAAAGCCAACTTCATTGTCAATCTTATAAGTAATGAATTTGATGTGAATATCAAATGAATGTAAGCTTGAAATGAGTGAATCTTATGTAATGGCTGTTAGCTTTTTTTTTTTTTTAATATGAGCTAGCATTGTATTTTAAACATAAATGTGGCTTTTTCTTTTTAGCCTTTAAGAAAATGTACTCTGGTATAATGTATAATTTATTGTAAGTTTGCTACAGAGCAGGTAGATACATACAATAGTTCTAAATGTATATTTTTGTTTATCAAAGTATTATATAAACTGTGCTTAAAATAAGTAGATTTACAACTGTTGTAAATGTTTTAGGTGTAATGGCATCATATTAAATTGTGCTGGTGCAATTCAGGCTATTACCACTTAGGTTTGGCTTTTGGGGGCCCCTCTTAAAAGGAAGATAAAGGGTGCTTCCTTGCAGCAACGTGGATGGACCTGGAGGTTATTGTACTGTGTAAAGAAAGTCAGAGAAAGAGAAAGATAAAAATGAACTTATTTACAAAACAGATCAGACTCACAGACATAGAGAACCTACGCATGGTTACCAGAGTGGAAGAATGGGGGGATGGGATAATTAAGACATTTGGGATCAACTTGTGCATATTGCTCTATTTAAAATGGACCTACTGTATAGTCCAGGGTTCTCTGCTCAATGTTGTGTGGCAGCCAGAAGGGAAAGAAGTTTGAGGGAGAATGGATATACATATATGTATGGCTGAGTCCCTTTGCTGTTCATCTGAAACTATCAATTGGCAATACTCCAATATAAAATAAAAAGTTTTAAGAAAAGACAGTTATGCATTGAAACTGAAATAAACCATCTTGTTACCAGAACACATGAAAACACTAAATGGAAATATAATACCAGGCATAAATCTTGGAGCGATACAGGATACCATAGCTCAAAAAACAAATGAGAATTATTTTTCTTGGAAAAGAAGTTCTATCACTGTACACAGCTCTTTCTTTAAACCAAATAAATCAATAGACATTATATCTATTCCATTAATATCAAGAAAATCTAGTTTTTAAAAACCATGATAACACTCTGCTCATTGATAATTTAGGATATGTGGCCAATCGTTAGATGATGAGCTGGTTCTCTTTGGTTCCAAGGGTATACTTCATATTTCTTATCTCAGGGGCTCCTCAGAGGTCTTTGTTGTTGTTGTTTAGTCACTCAGTTATGTCCAACTCTTTGCAAACCCGTAAAATGCAGCCCACCAGGCTCCTCTGTCCATTGAATTCTCCAGGCAAGAATACTGGAGTGGGTAGCCATTTCCTCCTCCAGGGGATCTTCCCAACCCAGGAATCTAACTAGCTTGTCCTGCATTACAGATTCTTTACCACTGAGCCACTAGGGAAGCTTCCTCAGGGAAGGTTCCTCAGAGGAACCTAAGTCCCTTCCACCTTAGTCACTAGCCTACAGATGTATACAGGGAGTAGGGGGCTCGGTAAGCTTGAGGATGAAGGAAGAAAGAGATAAGTAGTTTGGGCAGGAAATATTACGTCAATTTGTCTGCCGTATGCACATATTTCTGGAGAACACATATTTGCTTCACACAAATCTATAATATCAGGGAAATTATTAAGAGCTAGAAAGGAGAACTGAAAATATGATATTGGAGCTGGTGTATGCCTTCTTCATTTGGACCATTGCATTGAGAGAGTTTAATCTGACCATTAGCATTCTCCCAAGACAGATACTGTGAGAGAGATCCAGGGAGCTACAGGGACCTGATAAATGATTATTTCTTCCCTTTTTATACAAGCATCTAAAGAAAATCTCCAGGGACTTCTCTGGCAGTTCAGTGGTTAAGATTCCACGCCTCCACTGCAGGGCTGTGGGTTCCATCCTTGGTCACGGTACTGAGATCCTGCATACCCACATTGAGGCTAAACTCTTTTTTAAATTTTTAAATTCAAGAGAAACTCCAAAACAGTGAAAACTTTCTTCTCATTATTTAAATTCTCTGAAGTCTGAGTGTGTGAAAATTTTATGCTGATTTTTAGTTGGAAAACTATGGTTCACTATTTCAAAGAAGTACTGTATTATGCATTTTGAAGCCAAAATGCTGTTTTGGTTCACTAATTTTTGATCTAGAAGTCATTAAAAATTAGTTAGGACTGAAGACCTAATGATAGAGTTAGAACAGTGGGGTTTAATGAAAGGAATAATTGAAACTACCCCCCTCATAAAGCTGTGAGTGCAGCAGAAGTCAGCCTGGCACAGAGGGGTTTCAGGAGCCAGACTTCTGGTTTCTAGCCTGAAACAGATGTACGTGTGCCTATGCTCAGTTGCTCAGTCATGACTTACTCTCTGCGACCCCATGGACTGTAGCCTCCCAAGGCTCCTCTGTCCATGGGATTCTCCAGGCAAGAATACTGGCATGGGTAGTCACTTCCTTCTCCAAGGAATCTTCTCAACCCAAGGATTGATCCCGGGTCTCCTGCATTGCAGGCATATTCTTTACCATCTGAGTCACCAGGGAAGCAAAAAGGTAGTAAAATTTATAGGTGATGGAAAAAGCAAATTTTGGTAAAACTTATAGCTGATGGAAAAAGCAAATTTTATTATTCAAATACCAATCAACACTGACCTTCAAAGCCCATAAATGTATATGCCCGGGTAGGCATGGGAAACAGTGCTGATGCAAACCAGTAAAAATTAACAAGAAATGTAAAGGCATCAAGGTCAAGAAAGTACTGCAAACCATAGTACTCTAAATAGGTTAAAATGTCCCAGCATGAATGGCCATGGGCATAACACATAAGCTATGAATTAAGTGCAGGGAGCAATTGGGTTGAATTCACAGGAGACAATTACAGTTCCGCCACACTTGTTTGTGTTCATGGAGCTTGAAGACATACAATGGACACTGTATCCCCTATTTTCTGCTAATCAACAGTAAGTCAAAATTAAGCCTTCGGAAAAAATCTAACCTACATAGGCTTCCATTTTACAGCAATTCACTTTTCACTTACTGTAGTTTTTATAGTAAGATTTCTATTAAATGATGCTATATTTGGTAAATATTACTCACATCTCATTTTTCAGAGCTAGAGATTTTTAAAGCTTAATATAAAATTAAAACATCAGTTTCTGACCTCACTCACATTTAATTCAGTCTTCTTTTTGAACTATTATCTACAAAACAATTCTGAAATCACTGGTATTTAGAAATATGACTGCTGCTGCTGCTGCTAAGTCGCTTCAGTCGTGTCTGAGTCTGAGACAGCAGCGGATTCTATAGGCAAGAACCCTGGAGTGGGTTGCCATTTCCTTCTCTAATACATGAAAGTGAAAAGTGATAAAATTAACTTTTGTTTACTCTATCTTCTAATTTAAGAAAGAAATTAGAGGCTTTTTAAACAATGATACATGAAGTAAAAGCAAGTTTTCAGCATTTGTTTGATGACCCAGTAGGGCTTATACCATCTAGCATTTATCATTTCTGCCAAGGAGTTAGAAGATGCAACACTTCATTCTTGGTTTTGCTCCTGCTTGACCTTAAATGACGTCATTGACCTATCTTGGTCTCAAATCATCTTCTATAAATGATGATCTTTTGAACACCTCTCTGGCATCTCTGATATGAAATTTAATAGCCACATGAATCTACAGCTACCCTGCATATCAGTCCAGATGTACGTCATTACTCATCCTGCTGCTGCTGCTGCTGCTGCTGCTGCTGCTGCGTCACTTCAGTCGTGTCTGACTCTATGCGACCCCATAGACGGCAGCCCACCAGGCTTCCTCATCCCTGGGATTCTCCAGGCAAGAACACTGGAGTGGGTTGCCATTTCCTTCTCCAATGCATGAAAGTGAAAAGTAAAAGTGAAGTCATTCAGTCATGTCCGACTCTTAGCGACCCAATGGACTGCAGCCCACCAGGCTCCTCCATCCATGGGGTTTTCCAGGCAAGAGTACTGGAGTGGGGTGCCATCCTAGAACTATTCAAATTATTTAGTTTCTAGTATCTCAGATTCAGTGCTTTATATGAAGTGAAGAATTATGCAAGTGGGAAAAGTACCTTGTGGTGATGGATCTGTTTTGTATCTTGATTTGGATGAAGGGGATTTAGAATGACTGGCAGAGAAGGGGAACAATGAGCATGACCTGTGACCCTGGAGCCAGGTGTGATGGTGGTGCTGGAGTCAGTGTCATTGACTTTCCTCTTTCAAATTTCTCCCAGGAAAAGAGACCCACTGAAATCCTGAAAGATGCACTTAAAACTTATGGACTCTGCTTAATGCTTACCCACTGCCTCTTTCCAAGTGTTCTTCTGAGCACATTGAAAGATACAAGTGAGGGATCCTCACTGACTCCTGAGTCAGCTTACTCAAAAATTACAAACTTCCTACTATTCCACAAAGGCCCACATAGTCAAAGCTATGGTTTTTCCAGTAATCATGTACAGATGTGAGTGTCAAACCATAAAGAAAGCTGAATGCCAAAGAACTGATGCTTTCTATGTGTGGTCTTGAGAAGACTCTTGAGAGTCCCTTCAACATCAAGTTTGATTGGAATAATCAACCCAGTCAATCCTAAAGGAAATCAACCCTGAATATTCATTGGAAGGACTGATGCTAAAGTTGAAGCTCCAATACTTTGGCCACCTGATGCAAAGAGGTGACTCATTAACCCTGAAGCTGGGAATGATTGAGAGCAGGAGGAGAAGAGGGCGACAAAAAATGAGTTGGTTGGATGGCATCACTGATTCCATGGACATGAATTTGAGCAAACTCCAGGTGTTAGTGAGGGACTGGGAAGCCTGGTGTGCTGCAGTCTGTGGGGTTGCAGAGTGTTGGACATGACTAAGCAACTGAACAGCAACAGCTGTTCACCTAAAACTAACACAGCATTGTAAATCAACTGTGCTTCAATTTTAAACCATAGTAAAAAGGAAATCAGTCCTGGGTGTTCTTTGGAAGGACTGATGCTAAAGCTGAAACCAATACTTTGGCCACCTGATGGGAAGAGTTGACTCATTGGAAAAGACTGATACTGGGAGGGATTGGGGGCAGGAGGAAAAGGGGACGACAGAGGATGAGATGACTGGATGGCATCACCAACTCGATGGACATGAGTTTAAGTGAACTCGGGGACTTGGTGATGGACAGGGAGTCCTGGCGTGCTGCAATTCATGGGGTTGCAAAGAGTTGGACACAACTGAACGACTGAACTGAACTGAAAAACTTAATACAAGATTAAAAATGACTATTCACAAACAAAGTGGTTTTATTTAAAAAGAAAAAATAAAATAATTATCATGGGGGAAAAGATTACATGATCAATTACCATTTGATGAATAGAAGTTGAAAGTTTCTTTTTAATTCTACCAACTACTTTGGTTGTAACCAGTCTTAATTTTTAAGACTAGTTAAAAATCTAGTTGGATGGCATCACCAGCTCAATGGACATGAGTCTGAGTAAACTCCAAGAGTTAGTGATGGATTGGGAAGCCTGGCTGTAGTCCATGGGGTTCCAAAGAGTCAGACACAACTGAGTGACTGAACTGAGTCTTAATTTTTAAAATCTCACTCTTTCATTAACTGTAATTTGCTATAAGAATTATACACAAAAGCTTTTACTACTATAATCCCAACTACAAGCCATAGAAATATATAACTGTAAATATATTAATGCTATTCCCTGGTGGCTTAGACAGTAAAGAATCTGCCTGCAATGCAGGAGACCTGGGTTCGATCCCTGGGTCAGAAAGATCCCCTGGAGGAAGGAATGGCAACCTACTCCAGTATTCTTGCCTAGACTATCCCATGGCCAGAGAAGCCTGGTGGGCTACATCCATGGGGTCTCAAAAAGTCAGACATGACTGAGAGCTAACACTGTAAATATAGTAATACTTCATCATATACAACAAACCTGCTGTATATTCTTGTTATCTAAATAACACAAAAAGATAAACTATAGGGATATGCTTATAGTGAAAGTGAAGTCGCTCAGTCATGTCCGACTCTTTGAGACCCCATGGACTGTAGTCCACCGGGCTCCTCTGTCCATGGGATTTTCCAAGCAAGAATACTGGAGTAGGTTGCCATTTCCTTCTCCAGATCTTCTTGACTCAGGGACTGAACCCGGGTCTTCTGCATTGTAGGCAGACACTTTACCGTCTGAGCCACCAGGGAAGATGATATGCTTATAGTTATTTGTAAGTCTTAGACTGTCATCTTATTGACTGTAAATAAAAATGTTGATTGTGACAATATCTTTTCTTTCATACAGGTAATTTACTGCAACAATGAAACATTAACCTAAAAGGAGAGGATATTAGGGACTTAGCTGCCTCTGTGGCCAATTTTGCCATTATGTTAATATTGGGTGTATTTTTTTTTCACTCTTGACTCATTTCAAAAAGTGTGAAGCAATATTTCTGCTAAAACTGATATCCTTATGGCTTTATGAGGTTCTCATAACAATGCACCCACTGTGATTCCTAGAAATTTACCAGAGCACTGAGCAGTGGCCCCAGAAGAGACAGGGAATATGAAGACCAAAAATCCCCAAAGAGCCCCAAACTAACTTGACTTGGCAAGTTCAGTGTCTCCTCTTCTAAGCATTTCACCAAACTGTACTGCTTTACAATTTCTTAAATTTGACTTTTTTCTGTTCACTGTAAAGTCACCCAGTCCCAGAAGAGGGACTTGCCCGAATTAGGTGCTGCACCAACAGCCTCCATCTCTGACTTCCCCCAGCAGACCTGGTGTGTGTGTGCTCAGTGCATGCATGCTCAGTTGTATCTGATTCTTTGTGACCCTATGGATAGTAGCCCACCAGGCTCTTCTATCCATGGGATCATCCCAGGCAAGAATCCTGGGGTGAGTTGCCATTTCCTACTCCAGGGAACCCTTCCGATCCAGAATGGAACCTGCCGCTCCTGCATCTCCTGCTTTGCAGGTGGATTCTTTACCACTGAGCCGTCTGAGAAGCCCTGACCCGGTGTGTAGGCAGAAGGGATGGACGCAGCTGCCACAGCCAGAAGCCTGGCTGAGTGGGGGGAGGGGCAGGTGGGGGAGCTGTCTGACTGTCACATTCTGAGCAGAGATAGCAGAGAGACATAGCTGTCCCTGGGGGCCCTTTGAAAGAGCAAGCCCTTAATAAGCTCATCACTTACAGAGGCTGAATGCCTGCCTGGGGACAGACACAGAAGTGGCAGTACCATCACATGGACTTACTTCTCCTCTTCCGTAGCTTCCCAGGATGGAGGCCAAACCCCTGGGTGAGAATTGCCCATGGCAGGGCAGTGGGGCAGGACAGAGCGAAACTAGGGCTGCATTAGCCCAGAGCAGCAGCTCATCTCTGGGGAGCCCAGAGCAGAGAAGCCGAGCTCTCAGGGAGACAGCCTGCTGCTTCTCTGGGTTACAATCCGAATTCTGCTCTCCCAGGGCAGCAAAAAAACAGCAGACTCTCTTCAAAAGGGAGTTTCTACTACAGGGCATGTTTTGTAGAGACAGTCTACAAGATAATCACCTTTCAGCATATGCTAGCTCTCTTTGACCCTTGCTGACCCCAAATGTACTAGGCAGACTGAGGGGAAAGACACTTGGTTGTGTTGCTGTTTCCGTTTTCTACTCTATGGACTAGAAAACTAGCATACAAAACAGGAAGCCAAATTATGGGATGAGTGTTCTCTAGGAGCTACCTGTAAAAATAAACCTATTTTTTAAATGAGAAAATACCATGTACTTCTACAGATAAAAGGTGGAATTAATTATTTGGGGGGTGTGATTTTATTTCATGTAAGTCTGCAATCTCCAAGTAGGAGACTGGTTCCCAGACAGATGGTGGGAAAGGTTGGCATTTGGATAAACAATTTGGCCATGTGCTGTTTCAGCATGAAGGCCAAGGCTAAAAAGTTGTGCCAAAATTCTGGGCCTTTAAAAATCCGAATGTGGCTTTGGAAATGGAAGATCTGAGCTGCAGCAGCAGAGTAAGGCTGGGAGCCCTGGGCTAAGAACTGAGACAGAAAGCTCTGTCTGTTATTGATGATCCAAAGAGAAGAGGGATGATGACAGGAAGGTCTTGGCTTCAAAGAGATACTCTCAGATGCTGCTGCTGCTAAGTCGCTTCAGTCATGTCTGACTCTTCTCAACCCCATGGACTGCAGCCTACCAGGCTCCTCCATCCATGGGATTTTCCAGGCAAGAGTGCTGGAATGGGTTGCCATTGCCTTCTCTGTACTCTCAGATAATCGTGTATAATAAATAATCATATTAATAAAAAGTTGTTCACTGTCTTTAGATTCACTAAGAATCTGTGCTCTTCCCAAGCCCCCTCTCAACACCAGCACACTGTCCATTATGGCCTCAACCTGTGAGTTTGGAGACCCTGGTAAGAACCAGGAAATCGTAAATGTGAGCCCACTGTCACATGTCGATATGGTCCACTGCATTCCCTGGAGCATGTCTATGAACACGGACTCCGTTCCTCCAGAATGAGTGGTTCCAACAGAGGAGGCATGGAGCAGGGAATCAGAGACACAACTGCAATGTGAGTCTGTCCACAACGGGCACTGGATTGGGCTCTAATATTGTAACAGAGCAGGACGCCAATAGGGCCTTCCCCCACATCCCACATTCTCTGCTGCAGCTCCTCTCTGAAGCACCTGGATGACAGTATTTGATGCTCGTTTCCTGAGTTGTTTTACAGATAAGAAACCTCTCTCGCTCCCACAAATGAAAGATGTTAACTACTTGACCCTGAGCACACAGCCCCAGGCCTCCTGGAGCCTAAGGATTGTTGATGTTCACCCTGTAACACCACCTACTGCCTTCCCATCAGCCAATCAGAGGGTTATGCATGAACTGATTACACACCCTGAGATCCCTCCCCTCATCTGTTTTTAAAAATGCTTTGCAGAAACCCTTCAGGTAGCTCAGAGCTTTTTAGGGCTTGAGCCACTAGTCTCCTCGTGTGCAACAAATCTTTCTCTGTTCCATGCACCCAACATTTCAGTGTGTTTGGCCTCACGGTGCATAGGGCACACAGACTTGCTGTGGTGACCCAAGGATGAAAGAGCAGATAAAACCAAGGAGGGTCTTGGAATGCAGGAAAGGAAAAACCAAACCCTTATCATCCTTCCCTCCCGCATGTTGTAATTATTAATGGAACAGTATAACCTGTCTCCCCTCCTACCCCATAGGAAGAAGGTATTTGCTGTACTCTTCCCCCACCCAGTATACATGCCTCGTCCAATCAGCAAATGACCTGCAAGACCCCTATCCCACTCCTTGTACCCCGGGTATAAAAGTGGACTAAGGACCCCTGTTCAACGTCGGCTCTCCCTTGAGCTGGCCTGCTGATCTAACAGCGTCTCCCACTCTAATAAACTTTATTTCCCTCTCATTCTGTCTCACATCTGGAAATTCTTTTCCAACCCGCACCTGGACCGCAACACTTGCTTTGACAATATGTCCAGGAGCCCTGAGCTAACCCCTGTCCCTTTTCTCCTTTTCTGTTCCACTCCCTCCTGAGCTCCAGCATCTGACTTTTTTTAAATTTTTATATCTTTTGTTGATAAACAACCAGCAGTCAGCATTGTTTCTGTAGCATGATGGATAAGAATACATGGTTATCTTTGATTTATGACATTTATCTTGATGTTTTTTATTTGCTGGTCCCTTGAACTTGACTCCTGGTGGAATCGTGTTTGTTGATGGCTGTATGAAAAGTGAAAGTGATAGGCACTTCATTGTGTCCACCTGTTTGTGATCCCAGGGACCTGTCCAGGTTGCTGGTTGCATGCTGCACATATGTCTCTACCTGTCACCTCCACCTGTCCACTTCCCACTGCGACGATCCTTGGAAAAATCTGAAATCACCAGTCACTGATTCTGTGAGCATCAGTGATGGCTGAAAATCTAAATCCCTGTAAACGTCAACATGGAAACATCTGCCAATAAATAAAATGTATTTTCTCATTACCTGGGTCTAGTTCTCTCGGTTTATTTTTAAGAGAACAAAGCTGGCATCTAAAATCATAGGGAACTGAAATTCTTCTGGCATTCTGTTACACAGGATCCCCCACCCCAGAAATCAGGCTGCAGGTGCAGTAATAAAACAGAGACAAGCATACAGGAACAAACGCATAGGAGCATGAATCCACCCCGACCGTGCCTGGTTGTATTTTCCGCTTTATTTGTAAAAAACTATTCAGATGATAGAAAACATTCACAAGGCAACAGCTTTCTTTCTGTAGCTCCAACAGGAGAAAAGATAAAACACTAACTCACAAACTAGGTCACCCCCTTCCTAATGGAGCTTCATTGTTGGAGAAATGAGTATCAAGTTTTTTAATGATTTGTAACAACAACAACAAAAAAAATCCAACATCGGTGCTTTGATCACAATAAACCTGTGATTAACCTTTCAGGAGAGGGAACCCACAGCCTATGCTAGAGATAGGGGCTCCAGATAGAAACCATATTCTTTACCCAGCAGGATGCTTTCCATTAAAATAAAATGTTCAATATTTCTGCACACATTAGCTTTACTAATTGAGACTAATCTAATGGAGAATCACAGCTATTTGTGGGCTTTTACTGACTGATTAGCAGCGTGTTTCTATAAACAGGTGGCCCCGTGGTTGGCCCACCTGCAGGCATGCTGTAAGACTCTGATGAAAAATGTTCATTTTCATTTGCATTAATGGCCACTGACATCAGCGTTTCACACACTGCTGCCAGCCCGCTCAGTGCGGGCACGAATGCCAGCCGCCCTAGGGGTGGCTTGCCATTTGCATTAAGGGTTCATCACAAAGGTAAATAGTCAGGGCCTGGCACCCCACACTCTGAGCATTTGGAGAAATTTGAGCAAGGCCTTGGGGGTACAGAGGAGCGGAATGTGAAGAGTTTGCTTCCAGGAGATCATGAGTCTCTGCAAAGCCACAGGGTCCTCATTTCAGATGGCCAAGTGCAGACGGGCCACATCTGTCTCCATACAGCTGTAAAATAGACCCTGACAGTCTACACAAACATACGATGTCTCTTCACTTATTCCACAAATATTCTTCAGTTTCTATACATATTAGATGCAGTTCAGAAACTGCTCACATGTAGCTTCTAATGCCAGTGGTAAGGGTGGGTGCATACTCAGTCGCTTCGGTCGTGCCCAATCCTTTGTGACTGTATGGCCTATAGCCCACCAGGCTCCTCTGTCCTTGGGATTCTCCAGACAATAATACTGGAGTGGGTTGCTGTTTCCTCCTCCAGAAGATCATCCTGACCTAGGGGTCAAACCTGCCTCTCTTGCATCTCCTGCATTGGCGGGCAGGTTCTTTATCACTAGCACTACCTGTGAAGCCAGCAGCAAGAACCAGATGATAAACAGCTCAATCTCAGTGTAAGGTCAGGGAGAAAACCCCTGTCTCCTCACTGGAAGCAAGAGACTTAGGCTCCATCCCAAGCACATCAGAGTGTCCCCTGATGGCTGAGCTCTGGGTGGGTTTTCAGAAAAGGGGGAAGCCCCAGGACCCTAGAACAGATCTGAAAGTAAAAGGAAAGGGAGAAGGAATAGAAAGAAGAAAAGGAGGTCAAAATGAAGGAAGAGGGGAACATGCGCATGAGAAGGAAAGTGACAAAAACAAGTGAGAAGAAAGGAGGGGGAAGTAATCCCATAGTGGGACAGGAACAGAATACCCATGACTGGGAAGACTCTGGCCACCGAGACCTTTGTCAGGTGCTTGACCCTGGCACACGCATACACGCTGCTGAATGTGAAGTGTACGTTTCACATCACACAATGAAACTGCCTTTCACCTGTGCCTTCAGGCACTGTTGTACAAACATCATTTGTATAGAAAAGTGTGTGTAATATCGAATATGATACCCACTAACTTCCTAGGAAGTGCACCAGTGGACCTGCTTACACATGAATGTCTCTCGTTGGCTTTAGCATCACTTAGGATTTGGCTTCCCTGGTGGCTCAGATGGTAAAGAATCTGCCTGCAATACAGGAGACCTGGGTTCGATCCCTGGGTTGGGAAGATCCTCCGGAGGAGAACATGGCAACATACTCCAGTATTCTTGCCTCCAGAATCCCCATGGACAGAGGAGCCTGGTGGGCAATAGTCCACGGTGTCGTAGAATTGGATATAACTGAGCAACTGAATACAACAGCAACATGGATAAATAACCTACAAATCAGTTGATCTGTACCACTTTGCTAGATTCCATATATATGCTTGTTTGTTATTTGCTAATAGTTCTTTTTTCTGCATTTAACAAAGAGTATCAGCCTGCAGTGAAATGGAAACTTGGTCCTCCTCTACCATCAATTTGAGAACTCTCTCTCCTTCAAATAATTCTGTTTGCTCAATATGACTTAGAAAAATATTAATACCTACAGCCCTCCAGCTGTCTCCTCTCTCTGCGCAGGAACAAAGATCTCAGCTTGTTTCCCATGGCGGTCTGCCTGAAAGATGACCGTGGCTTGTGCTCCCCAGAAGCACATTCGTCATGTTGATTTCTGATCCATTCTCCTCCAAGGACACTTACTAGGACCATTCCGTCACCAGATTCTTAAAAACTGTAATGAGGGTTCTTGTTTTTTCCTTTCTGCTCATTTCAAACTAAATCAGGGCAAATGATGACTGTAATAAAACCCTGCCCTGGTGACTGGAGCTCCCTGAAACCCGGCTGCCTTTGGAAGCTCATGCCACAGCTGGAGTCCTTTGTCCCTCATCTGCCTCCTGGAAGATCTATCTCCCAGAATGCTGCTCCAGGTGGCAGGGAGGTTACCAGCTGTCTGGCAAACAAACAGCCAGAACCTCTGACTACATAATTTTTTAAAATGGAAACATCTCCTGCGAATGCCTAGACAGGAAGCGGCTTTGTTTTGTTTTCTCAAGTGTATTCCAGTCACCACTGGAAGCAAATGCCCCAAAGTTTGCCTGTGGTGATAAAAGGGTTCCAGTCTGACACCTGAAGGGAGGACCATATGGATGGCTTCTCTAAGGAAGCAAGGAATAGAGTCACATTCCAGGGAATTTCAAAGAACATTCCAGCAGGAAAAGTTGTGAGGGATCATCTAAGAGAAGCTGAGTGATTATATAAAACTAGTTTGAAAATAAATCTTCCCTTCTCTCTTCTTAAAGATACTATGAAATCAGCGTATTGAGCCTGGAATTCATAGTTTAATAATCAGTTCTTTATCATCAGGATTAAATTGCCAATGAGAGAGGGGTGCCAGGAGGAAAATGAACACTAGGAGATGGAAACATTTTTGACCTACTGTAAAAGTAGAGGGGAACCTCTAACACCATCTGATAAGACAACTTTCTTCCAGGTTGGTTTTGACCTTAACTTGCTTCCTCTCACATCACACCAGTTTATGGGATTTCTTTCTGCTTCTGAATATCTCATTTCAAAGATGTTTAAATCTAGGACTACTGCCTATCTAGCTAAGGTAAAAAGTTAACTGATTTAAATAAGTTAGTATTATTTCACCTTATTTTCCAGATTTTTGCTTAAAATTTTTTTTTCTTTTGCTTCAAAAAATCTGGTATACTTGTGTTGACTAAAAAGTAAAATGCACATTTGCATGGAATATAATCTCAAGGGGAGAGAAGAATCAAATTGTTAGGGGAAGCACACTGATTGAAACTGCCCACCCTGGCCAGGCACCACAGTAACCACTTGCATGAGTTGTTTTATGACAGGAGATCCTGATAAGGAATATGGAACTAATAAGCCACCACCAACCAGAAGAGTTCAGGAAAGGTCGAAAGGAGACACCGAGTGTCCATCCACTTCCCAGAATCCCTCTTGCCAGCATCCATCTTGGCTGAGCAATGCGTGCACCACCAGGAAAGACCCTGAATTAGAATGACTGGCTAAAGACCACTTGGAAACTAATCTCATCACCATGAAACCTGAGACTGCCAGCCACGTGGCAGAACAGTTCTCCTGGGTTCCCTTACCCTACTGCTCCCCACCCGGGTGCCCTTTCCCAATAAAATCTCTTGCTTTGTTAGCACATGTGTCTCCTCAGACAATTCATTTCCAAGTGTTAGAGCCCAGTTTTAGGCCCTGGAAGGGGTCCGCCTTTCTGCAACAAAGTCAACAAAATGAAAAATGAAAAAAGAGAGGTGACAACAGACAATGCAGAAATACAAAGGACTATAAGAGAATATTATGAACAACTATATGACAATAAATTGGATAGCCTGAAAGAAATGGACAGATTCTTAGAAAAGCTCAATCTTCCAAGACTGAATCAGAAAGAAATATAAATTATGAACAACCCAATTACAAGTCCTAAAATTGAAGCTGTGATCCCAAATCTCCCAAAAAACAAAAGCCCTGGACCAAATGGCTTCACAGGAGAGTTCTATCAAACATTTAGAGAAGAGTTTATGCCTATCCTTCTAAAACTCTTTCAAAAAATTGCAGAGGAAGGAACAGTCCCAAACTCATTCTACAAGGCCACCATTACCCTGGTATCAAAACCAGACAAAGACAACACACACAAAACAGGCCAATATCACTAATGAACATAGATGTCAAAATCCTCAACAAAATTTTAGCAAAAAGAATTCAGCAAAACTTCAAAAAGCTCATACACAATGATCAAGTTGGATTTATTCCAGGGATGCAAGGATTCTTCAATATATGCAAATTAATCAATGTGATATACCATATTAACAAATTTAAAGATTAAAGCCATATGATAATCTCAATACATGTAGAAAAAGCCTTTGACAAAATACAGCACTCATTTATGATTAAAACTCTTCAAAAAATGGGAATAGAAGGAACCTACGTCAACACAGTAAAGGCCATATGTGATAAGCCTACAGCAAACATTATTCTCAATGGTGAAAAACTGAAAGCATTCCCCCTAAGATCAGGAACAAGAAAAAGATGTCCACTTTCACCACTATTATTCAACATAGTTCTGGAAGTCCTAGCTATAGCAATCAAAGAAGAAAAAGAAATAAAAGGAATCCAGATTGGAAAAGAGAAAATAAAGCTCTCACTGTTTGCAGATGACATGATACTGTACATAGGAAACCCTAAAGATAGTATCAGAAATTTACTAGAGCTAATCAGTGAATTTAGCAAAGTTGCAGGATACAAAATCAATACACAGAAATCACTTGCATTTCTATATAATAACAATAAAAAATCAGAAAGTAATTAAGAAATCAATCCCATTCACCACTGCAACAAAAAGAATTAAATATCTAGGCATAAACTCACTTAAGGAGACAAAAGAACTGTACACAGAAAATTATAAGACACTAATGAAAGAAATCAAAGACAACATAAATAGATGGAGAGATAGTCCACATTCCTGGATAGGAAGAATCAATATTGGGAAAATGACTATACTACCAAATGCAATCTATAGATTCAATGTAATCCTTACCAAATTACCAATGGCATTTTTCAAATAATTAGAACAAAAAATTTCACAGTTCATATGGAAACACAAAAGACCCTAAATAGCCAAAGCAGTCTTGAGAAAGAAGAATGGAACTGGTGAAATCAACCTTCCTGACTTCAGATTATACAGCAAAGCTACAGTCAAAAGGACAGTGTGGTACTGGCCCCAAAACAGAAATATAGACCAATGGAACAAGATAGAAAGACCAGAAATAAACCCATGCACCTATGGGTACCTTATTTTTGACAAAGGAGGCAAGAATATATAATGGGGCAAAAACAGCCTCTTCAATAAATGGTGCTGGGAAAACTGGACAACTACATGTAAAAGAATGAAATTAGAAAACTTCCTAACACCATACACAAAGATAAACTCAAAATGGATTAAAGACCTAAATGTAAGACCATAACTATAAAACTCTTAGAGGAAAGCAAAAGCAGAACACTCAATGACATAAATCAAAGCAAGATTCTCTATGACCCACTTCCTATAGTAATGGAAACAAAAACAAAAGTAAACAAGTGGGGCTTGATTAAACTTAAAAGTTTTTGTACAGCAAAGGAAATAATAAGCAAGGTGAAAAGACAGCCCTCAGAATGGGAGAAAATAATAGCAAAGGAAACAACTGACAAAGATTAATTTCCAAAATATACAAGCAGTTCATACAACTCAATACCAGAAAAACAAACAACCCAATCAAAAGTGGGAAAAAGACTTAAATAGACATTTCTCCAAAGAAGACATATGGATGTCTAGCAAACACATGAAAAGATGCTCAACATTGTTCATTATCCAGTACAATTCAGTTGCTCACCAACTCCTGGAGTCTACTCAAACTCAACTCCATTGAGTTGGTGATGCCATCCAAATATCTCATCCTCTGTTGTCCCCTTCTCCTCCTGCCCTCAATCTTTCCCAGCATCAGGGTCTTTTCAAATGAGTCAGCTCTTCACATCAGGTGGCCAAAGTATTGGAGCTTCAGCTTCAACATCAGTCCTTCCAATGAACATTCAGGACAGATCTCCTTTAGGATGGACTGGTTGGATCTCCTTGCAGTCCAAGGGACTCTCAAGAGTCTCTAACATCACAGTTCAAAAGCATCAATTCTTTAGTGCTCAGCTTTCTCACATCCATACATGACTGCTGGAAAAAACATAGCCTTGACTAGAGGGACCTTTGTTGGCAAAGTAATGTCTCTGTTTTGTAATATGTTATCTAGGTTGTTCATAACTTTTCTTCCAAGGAGTAAGTGTCTTTTTATTTCATGGCTGCAGTCACCATCTGCAGTGATTTGGGAGCCCAAAAAAATAGTCAGCCACTATTTCCCCATCTATTAGCCATGAAGTGATGGGACCAGATGCCATGATATTAGTTTTCTGAATGTTGAGCTTTAAGCCAACTTTTTCATTCTCCTCTTTCACTTTCATCAAGAGGCTCTTTAGTTCTTCTTCACTTTCTGCCATAGGGTGGTATCATCTGCATATCTGAGGTTATTGATTAGAGAAGCTGCAAATCAAAACTACAATGAGATATCACCTCACACCAGTCAGAATGGCCATCATCAAAAAGTCTACAAACAATAAATGCTGGCAAGGGTGTGGAGAAAACAGAATGCTCTTGCACTGTTGGTGGGAATGTAAACTAATACAGCCACTATGGAAGATGATATGGAAATTCTTTTAAAAGCTAGGAGTAAAAACCACCATCCCAGCAATCCCTCCTAGGCATATACCTTGCAGAAACCAAAATTGAAAAAGATACATGTATCCCATTTTTCACTGCAGCACTATTTACAATAGCTAGAATATGGAAGCAACCTAGATGTCCATCGACAGATGAATGGATAAAGAAGTTGTGGTACATATACACATTGGAATATTACTCAGCCATAAAAAGGAATGCATTTGAGTCAGTTCTAATGAGATAGATGAAGTGAAGTGAAGTCGCTCAGTCGTGTCCGACTCTTTGAGACCCAGTGGACTGTAACCTACCAGGCTTCTCTGTCCATGGGATTCTCTAGGCAAGAATACTGGAGTGGGTTGCCATTTCCTTCTTCAGGGGATCTTCCCAACCCAGGGATTGAACCTGGGTCTCCCACATCGGAGGCAGACGCTTTAACCTCTGAGCCATCAGGGAAGCCCGAGATGGATGAATCTAGAGCCTGTTATACAGAATGAAGCAAGTCAGAAAGAGAAAGATAAATATTGTATTATAAGGCATATATACAGAATCTAGAAAACTGGTACTGAAGAATTTATCTACAGAAGAGCAATGGAAAAACAGGCATAGAGAATAGACTTATGGACCTGGAGAGAGGGGAGGAGAAGGTAAAATGTATGGAAAGAGTAACATAAAAACTTACATTACCATATGTAAAATAAATAACCAATGAGAATTGGCTGTATGGCTCAAGAAACTCAAATAGGGGCTCTGTATCAACCTAGAGGGGTGGGGTGGGGAAGGAGATGAGAGAGAGGTTGAAAAGGGAGGGGATATATGTATACCTATGGTTGACTCATGTGGAGGTTTGATAGAAAACAACAAAATTATGTAAAGCAATTATCTTTTAATTAAAAAAAATAAATTAAAAAAAGAGTAAATGCACAACCTAAAAATAAAGAATTATCTGGTATCTGGTGGGAAATTTTAGGACTTTAAGCCTGAGAGGCAGCATCTCAAGCAGCCTTGAGAGAATACTCAGAGCCAAGGTACATAGAAGTTTCACAAGAAAGAGCAGGTGGTTTGAACCTCAAAAGATGATTGTTAATTAAGGAAAACTAGATACCCCAAGTTAAGGAATTTTGTACTTCTCTATGTATGAGAAGATGCAAGAGTCTGGACTCACTGAAATCATTTCTTTGATATACATCTCAGCTATCTGGGGCCAGTATCCTGCGTGTTCACACCCTGAGTTTCCTCAGGGCTCACCTTGGAAAAGGCTGCAGTCTGGAGTCTGCTAGATAGCAGATATCCTTTCCTTTCCTTCCTGAGCTCCCTTGGGGCTCATCAGCTCACCACTGGTTGTGGCTGCAATCACTGATGACTAGGACATCCTTGTTTACAGATATGGCAGGACATAGTCCATTTCTAGTTGATTTGATCATTAGTTGATTAGAATAATTATCTTTTTGCCTGAAATATAACAGAAATTAATGTTAAAAGTGATTTAAGATCACTCACTGGAACATCCTCATCCTAAACTGGCAATGGCACAGACCCTGAGCACATATGTAGCAGATGACAGGTCAGTCTGGGATTACCTGGGGTTTCAGCTATGTATCCAATGGGCAGGACACAAGGATAGAAGTGTCCTCATCATTTGCCACAAGCCTGTTTTTAAAAATCTGAATTTCTAAAAATCATTTCCTTCTGAAATTCTCACCAGTTTATGTTATTGAATACACTATTCATGCTGATTGAGTTTCCCTGGTGGCTTAGTGGTAAAGAATCCATCTGTAATACAGGAGCCACCGAAGACACAGTTTCAGTCCCTGGGTCAGGAAGATCTCTTGAAGAAAGAAATGGCAACCCACTGCAGTATTCTTGCTTGGAGAATCTCATGGACAGAGGAGCCTGTCTGTGGGGTCACAAAGAGTATGACACAACTGAGTGACTAAAGAACAACAACATCTCCTTCTAATTTTGTTATTTGATATTTATAATCTATAGCATGAGGCCAAGGTAACTGTTCCAGAAGAGGGAATACACTCAGAAATTACAAATCCAGGGAAGTGATGAAATGTACTTATTCTGAGCCCATGGTTAAGAGGTATGTGATGTTGTATATCCAGAAATGACTAGAGCAACTAAACAGATCAATAATCCGACATTACTGCAGATGGTGACTGCAGCCATGAAATTAAAAGATGCTTACTCCTTGGAAGAAAAGTTATGACCAACACAGATAGTATATTCAAAAGCAGAGACATTACTTTGCCGGCTAAGGTCCTTCTAGTCAAGGCTACGGTTTTTCCTGTGGTCATGTATGGATGTGAGAGCTGGACTGTGAAGAAGGCTGAGTGCCAAAGAATTGATGCTTTTGAATTGTGGTGTTGGAGAAGACTCCTGAAAGTCCCTTGGACTGCAAGGAGATCCAACCAGTCCATTCTGAAGGAGATCAACCCTGGGATTTCTTTGGAAGGAATGATGCTAAAGCTGAAACTCCAGTACTTTGGCCACCTCATGCGAAGAGTTGACTCATTAGAAAAGACTCTGATGCTGGGAAGGATTGGGGGCAGGAGGAGAAGGGGACGACCGAGGATGAGATGGCTGGATGGCATCATGGACTCAATGGATATGAGTCTGAGTGAACTCCAAGAGATGGTGATGAACAGGGAGGCCTGGCGTGCTACGATTCATGGGGTCGCAAAGAGTTGGACACGACTGAGCGACTGAACTGAACTCAACTGAACTGAATGTCATTGAGATACAAGAAAGATATTGCTGTATACTAAGACATGGTGACTCCAAGACCATGCAATACAGTCAATTTCCTCACCTGGCTGGTGATTCTTGATGAACACAATGTTGGTTACTACACATTAAATAGTGATCCTTAAGGTTTCTATCACTTGGACTTTATACTAACTCAGGCTTGCTGTCTGCCCCACCTCATCCAAATGCACAAGCCTTTGTTGCTGTGATAATCAAATCACCGAGCTAAAGCTGTGGACTGAATGTTTCTGCCCTGAAATCCATATGCTGAAGCGCTAGTCCACAAGGTGATGGTGTCTGTGTAAGGGTAATTGGGCTACGATATTGAGACCCTCACAACGGGGCTAGTGCCTTTATAGGTATGGTGGCCCCAGAATGAAACCCGCCTGCCACATTATGACCTTCAACCTCCCAATCTGCAGCACTGGGACACAGTTGTGCTATAGAAGCCATCCCAGTGTGTGGTCTTGTGCTCAGTCAACAGAGGTGACTGACACACAGGGTCAACAGTGACGGGAGGCAAACAGGCTGGAGGGGACCCAGGAGAGCTATCTGTAGTCAGCTCCCCTACCCAAGCCAGAGCCGCCCAGAAGAATTAATAGACATGATTACTTGTGGGTGGATGCACTGTTGCCCAACCTAAATTACAAACATAACTTTAATATTGGTCATATATTACTCATACATACTCCTACTATTGTAATGCAGGGCAGTGAGGAGTGGAGAAGAAGGCTTTTGCTAATAACCCTGCGCTTTTCAGAGTTAGCAATTAATCATCCACCCCTGCTGTTTACGAAAGTGCCAACCATCCATCTAAGGTGGGACAACAATTACAGACCTTAATAAACAGAACTTATGCAGATGACACCACACTTATGGCAGAAAGCAAAGAACTAAATAGCCTCTTGATGAAAGTGAAAGAGGAGAGTGAAAAAGTTGGCTTAAAGCTCAACATTCAGAAAACGAAGATCATGGCAAGTGGTCCCATCACTTCATGGGAAATAGATGGGGAAACAAAGGAAAGAATGACAGATTTTATTTGGGGGGCTCCCAAACCACTGCAGATGGTGACTGCAGCCATGAAATAAAAAGACACTTACTCCTTGGAAGAAAAGTTATGAACAACCTAGATAGCATATTACAAAGCAGAGACATTACTTTGCCAACAAGGGTCCGTCTAGTCAAGGCTATGTTTTTTCCAGCAGTCACATATGGATATGAAAGTTGGACTATAAAGAAAGCTGAGCACTAAAGAATTGATGCTTTGAACTGTGATGCTAGAGAAGACTATTGAGAGACCCTTGGACTGCAAGGAGATCCAACCAGTCCATCCTAAAGGAAATCAACCCTGAATATTCACTGGAAGGACTGATGCTGAAGCTGAAGCTCCAATACTTTGGTCACCTGATTCGAAGAAATGACTCATTTGAAAAGACCCTGATGCTGGGAAAGATTGAAAATGGGAGAAGGGGACAGCAGAGGATGAGATGGTTGGATGGCATCACCAACTCAATGGACATGAGTCTGAGTAAACTGCAGGAGCTGGTGATGGACAAGGAGGCCTGGAGTGCTGCAGTCCATGGGATTACAATGAGTCAGACATGACTGAGCAACTGAACTGAAGGATGAAGTGCATAACTTTATAACACAGGAATCCAAGAAGCTCTCCTTTTCTTTCTTTCTTTTCTTTCTCTCTGTCTGTCTCTCTTTCTTCCTTTTTCCCTTTCTTCTTTCCTTTCTATGTTGAAATATAGTTGATTTATAGTATTATAATAGTTTCAGGTAGACAACATAATGATTCAATATTTTTATAGATTATACTCTATTTAGAGCTATGAAATGATGACGATATTTCCCTGTGCTGTACAATGTATCTTTGGTGCTTTTATACGTAGTGGTTTGTCTCTCTTAGTCACCCATCCTTATCTTGCCCCTTGCCACACCCCTTCCCTGCTGGTAACTACTACTGTATTCTCTACATCTGTGAGTCTGCTTCAGTTTTCTTTTATTCAATTATTTGTTTTGGGGTTTTTTTTGGATTCCCATATAAGTTTTAACACAGTATTTGTGTTTCTCTGTCTGACTTATTTCTCTAGCATAAAACCCTTCAGGTCCATCTATTTTATTGCAAATGACAATTTTTCATGTATTTTTAATCATTGAGGGATAGTCCCTGAAAAGTTTCTGCAGAAAATCAGCTGACAACCATACAGGGTGTCCCTTGTATGCGACTCTATTTTTCCCTTCTACCTTTAAAATTTTCTTTATCTTTAATTTTTGCCATTTTAATTATGATATGTCTTGGTGTGAGTATCTCTGGGCTCCTCTTGTTGGGGGATTTCTGTGCTTCTTGTGCCTGAAAATCTTTTTCTTCACTTTAGGAAGTCTCCATTCATAATTTCATCAAATATGTTTTCAACACTTTACTCTCGCTTTTCTCTTTCTAGGACTTCTATAACACAAATGTTGATATACTTGATGTTGTCTAAGAGGACCCTTAAACTATTCTCATCTTTCAGAATTTGTCTTTCTTTTCGGTGTTTTGATTTGTGATTTCCATTATTCTGTCTTCCAGATCACTTTAAAGGGGTTCTTCTGTATCACCCAGTTTGCTATCAGTTCCTTTTAGGGCATTTTTCATTTCAATTATTGTATAGTTCAGAGGGCTGGGGAGAATCTTCAGGTGAAGATTCCACTAAGAAATGAAAAGTTCCCAACAGTCATATGTATGACCTTAAAAATCGCAGGAAAGTACAGACCTGAACATCAGATAAACCTTGCAGTATGACCATGGGTTAGATCCAAAATTTTGGCCACCTGAAACGAAGAGCTAATCACTGGAAAAGACCCTAATTCTGGGAAAGATTGAGGGCAGGAGGAGAAGGGGACAACAGAGGATGAGATGGTGGCATGGCATCACAGACTTATGGACATGAGTTTGAGGAAACTCTGGAAGCTAGTGAAGGACAAGGAATCCTGGCACGCATGGGGTCACAGAGTTGGACATGACTTAGCAACTGCTCAAAACAAATGGCCATGGGCAGTGTGACTTCTTTGAGCTTTGGTTCCTTATCCATAAGATTGTGTATCATAATATCAACTTTTCAGGGCTTATGTCCAAAGCAAAGGAAAGGAAATATAAGAAAACGTTGAACTGTGTCTGGAACAATAAAAGAAAAACTGTATTTCAACCTCTGCTGCCCATCACCTTTGCATCTTCTGCAGGCTGTACCTGCAGACACCTGAGGCAGGTGATGAAATGGGTTTATTAGACAGTAAATCAGGAAAGTCAGGGAAAGACAAAGAGCCCAGTCACTGAGCTTCCTGCACAAGCCAGTACCTTGAAAATAACTTGTGGTGTTTCCAGGAATCACAGAGCCTCCCATGGAACAGGGCCTGAGGGGTCATCTGGCGAGAAATAGAAACTCTGACAAGATCTCCTTGCCCTCATTCTCTGACACTGACTAGTGGCATCAAAGAAGGGCCGCTCCAGGACTGCCAATGTCTTCCCCGCAGAAAGAGATGTTTCATCAGAGTCACCTCCGAAACAGTACAGGTAAGAAGGAAAAGCACTGCAGTGCCTGAGCTGGGTTCAGTTTGTATTCATAATGTCTCCCTTTCTGCCTGAGCTTCATGACTTGGCAGTGAGAGTCATTTCAACACAAGGTCCTTAATAACACCGGTGTTCATTCCAGACTATCCGATACACACAATTAATATGTTCTGTGGATGATCTATCACCCTGTGAAGCTGCTAAATGAATCAAATTCTTTACGTGCTCTTCTCTTATTAATAGCACAAGTGGCATCTCTGCAGAAAAGCCATCGGCAGGGCTGGTTTCTGGTTCTCATTGGAACCCGTCATACAGAAAGGAAACGAATCAAGATAAACAGAGGCTGTCTGTCAGCCTGGAACAACCAACTCGGCGCTGGGTGTGGGGGCAGCTGACATGCTATATCAGCTCCCAGGAAACCGTGTCCAAGGGGCATTCCTGCTGCAGCAGAGCCTATCCACACGTATGTCAGCCCGAGAAACCATTATTTAAAAACCTCTCCCTAACAACAGAAAGCAAAGAACCAGATTATTAATTAGGAGTGACCTCAAAGGTCATCTAGCCCAGTGGTCCTCACCTGTTACCATAAATAACAATCATCTGAAATCTTTTAAAAAGTATCAACCTTCAGTAAAAAGGGACCAGCAAATCCCAAAAGACTAAATGGGCAAAGTCTACTCCATGACCACAGCTGAATTAAATTTAAAAGAGGGACCAGAAAAGTCCCAAACATTTAGAAATTGTGCAACAGATTTTCAAGTCATCCATTGGTCAAAGAACAAATTATAAGTAAATTTATAAAATGTTTTGAATTGAATGATAATGGACACACAACATATTAACATGTGTGGGATGCAGCAAAAATAGCACTAAAATGTAAGTTTATGGCCTCAAATGGATATAATAAAAAAGAAAAATTTAAATCAATAACCTGTGTGTATGCTCAGTCGCATCAGTCATGTTCAGCTCTTTGCAACCCCATGGGCTATAGCCTGCCAGGCTCCTCTGTCCATGGGAATCTCCAGGCACGAATACTGGAGTGGGGGCTTTCCTAGTGGTCCAGCGGTTAAGAATCTTCCTTGCAATGCAGGGGACACAGGTTCGATTCCTAGTCTGGGAAGATTCCACATGCCACAAGGCAGCTAAGGCCATGCGCCACAACTTCTGAGACTGTGCCCTAGAGCACAATAACCACACAAGAGAAGCCACTGCAGTGAGAAGCCCATGCCCCACAGTTAGAGAGTAGGCTCTGCTCTCCACAACTAGAGAAAGCCCATGTGCAGCAGCGAAGAACAGGTACAGCTAAAGGTAAAGATAAATACAAAATTTAGAAGAAGAACACTGGAGTGGGTTGCCATGCCCTCCTCCAGGGGATCTCCGGACTATAATGGGGAGCGGTCACTCCAGTGCCGCAAAAGCAGTTTTCTGTGGGCAGTGAGGCTGGTCTGAGGCAGAAGGACCACCCACTGCACAGCGTTCCCCCACCTTCACAGCTCAGCAACCCCGAAAGGAATGAGGGCCAATTTGCAGGGCCAATCTGCTTCCAAACAGGGTTCTAGCGTAAAACATTTGGAAACTTGTTTTGTTCTGATTTTTTGTGTGATCTAGCATTTTTCAAGGAAAATTGGATAAGAAGTTGGCTTATGAAAGCACAGGGATTGTCAGAGCCCATTAAGCAGGTAAATTATGATCTAAACAGGCCAGCTCTTATTTACCGTGATTTCCCAGGGGGCTTCCTAGGCGGCTGTTGCAGCTTTATTAACATCAGTCTGTGATGAGGCCCCAGGTTGGGGGCGGGGAGCAGCTGCAGCTTTGGAGTCAACTGGAGGCCTGTCTGGAACAGTGCAGCTAGGGGAGAAGCTGCCTTGACACAGTGAAGGGCCAAGGGGCCTCAGGTCGCCATGCATGAGGATTTCTTCACAACAGTGTGGCTTGTGAATGCAGCTAGAGGGTAATTTTGGGATCTGATTGCATATACTAAGGGAATTACTTGTAGTCTGACTTTATCCTTGGGCAGTTTGTTTCCAGTTACACCTAATCTCTGAGTTTTAGTCCAATCCTACCCACAATTGTTCTGTATTTAGACCTCCACAGAAAGATAACTTGTTATGTTGTTGGGTACTGGGCTAGCATCTATTTTATAATATGTCTGCACCCAAATTTCTTCTTTACTTTTGCTTGTCTTCAAGGTACTTTTATAACATCAAGTACAATTTGTTTTGACTGTGTAATAGCATACATAAAATAATGCATGACTCAGAAATAAAAATAGAGCACAGCAAAGGAAGCCCATAAACAAAATAAAAGGACAACCCACACAATGGGAGAAAATATTTACAAATAATGAGACTGACAAGGGGTTAGTCTCCAAAATTTGCAAATAGCACATGGAACTCAATATGAAAAAAACCACTAACCCAATCAAAAAAATGGGCAGAAGACCAAACAAGACATTTCTCCAAAGAAGACATATGGATGGCCAAGAGGAACGCAAAAAGATGCTCCACCTCCCTAGTTACTAGAGAAATGCAAATCAAAACTACAATGAGGTATCACCTCACACCAGTCAGAATGGCCATCGTCAAAAAGCCTACAAACAATAAATGCTGGAGAATGTGGAGAAAAGGGAACCTGCCAAGGAACCTGCCTACACTGTTGGTGGGAATGTAAACTGGTGCAGCCACTATGGAGAACAGTGTGAAGGTTTCTTCAGAAACTAAAAATAGAGCTATCCTGAAATCCTATTCCTAGACATATACTCAGAGAAAAACATAGTTCAAAAGAATACAGACACCCCAGTGTTCATGGCAACACTGTTTACAATAACCAGGACATGGAAGCAACCTAGATGTCCATCAGCAGAGGAATGGATAAGGAAGATATATACATATACACAATGAAATATTACTCAGTCGTCAGAAAGAATGAAATAATGCCATTTGCAGCAATACAGATGGAGATGATCATACGAAGTGATGTAAGTCAGAGAAAGACAAATATTGTATGATATTGCTTATATGGAGAATCTACAAAAATGAAAATAGAATAATCTCTGGTTTTAATTAGAACAGAGAGCAAGCTGTGGGGTGCGGACACCTCTTAAACCTCAGGCTTGTGAGGTGCAGACACCTGGTGTCTTAAAGCAGCCCCCAGGATGATAGTCAGGCTGGAGGCTTGCCCACACTCGCCCAGGCAGCTGCACATCACCCGTTTTCTCCATGAACAAGGACAAGCACAACCATAGGAGCTCCCAGAAAGGAGATGGAGGCCACAGGGCCATGACTCTCCTGGTGACTGACAGTCCCAGCAGACCTGCAGCCAAAGATTTCCCGGATGTGGACTTTTCAGTGCCAAAGTCTTGTTACAGGGCTTAACCAACCAGAGCCCTCCCCTGCTCCTGCCTGAGCCCTCTAGTCAGGGCCCCGGGAACCTTCTTTTCCAGATTCCCGCTCCAGACTACCATCTCTATCGCTCTTTCCACTGACAAACTATTTGGGGAAAAATATTAGTTTCACTGCACTGTGTCTTCTCTTGTTGGTTATACAAAGATAAATATGTTCTTATCTTAAATAAGATAAGTGTTCCTGACACTTGACTGAGATGTCTTGGTAAAACTAAAATGAAGAACTGAGCACAGCATCTGGTTTTGGGGCCCCTCACGGATTCAGCAGGGGCTGGGTCCATGAACAAGCCCAAATCCAACCACAGGAGCTCCCAGAAAGGAGACCAAGGCCGGAGTCCCACAGCCTCAGATGTCCTGGGAGAAATACTCAGAGCTGCGATGCAGCGAATATCTTCTGTAGGTGTGTTAGGTGCTTTAGGTGCTAAGGCATTTGACTGTTACCATTTACATTTTTCACAGGAGCAAACCGAATCCTAAAAAAGGTGAGTAACCTGCCAGAGGCCACAAGATCACCACGTGGTAGAGACAGCCTTGCACCCAGTACATCCTGTTAGTGCAGCTCTGTGTGCCCGACACACAGTGAGGCCAGGCAGACTGTGACGTCAAAGTGCAGAACAGAGAGAGGTTTCCTACAGGACTGAGTAAGGAGACCTGGAGCTCATGCCCCAAGTCGCCTAGAGCTCCCTGAAGATTTCTACAAAGCATTTTTAAAAGCAGGTGAGGGAGGGGGTCTCAGGGTGTGAGATCAGTTCGTGCACAATCTTCTGATTGGTTGATGGGGAGGCAGCAGGTGGTATCAGAGGAAAGAACATCATCAGTCCTTAGGCTCCAGGAGGCCTGAGACTCAAGGTCATCAAGTAGTTAACATTTTCCATTTGGTGGAGAGGGGGGTGTTTTTTACATTTGCAAAGCAACTTAGGAAACTATATAGCATCAGATAGAATCAGAAAGCATCAAATACTATTATCTAGGTACTTCGGAAAGGAGCTGCAGCAGATGTGGGGGAAGGCCTATCTCCCCGCAAGGCCCCTTGGGGTCCTGCTTGGTTACAGTCTCACTCTAGAACCTGTGCTCTCACGGGCTGTGTTCTCCTGTCTCCCCTCAAAGACTCTGTTAGACGGGGCCCGTCAGGAGCCGTGATGAGATCCTATGGGCAACCCCATGGAGGACAAGCTTTTGTCACCAGGTAGAATCAGGTGATGGTCACATCACAGGTTGACCAAGGGGAGCGGACAGGGCAGGAAAGGGGATAGGGTCAGGTGCTCATCAGCAATAACGGGAGTTCTAGATATTCTCCACTTTATCAGTGGAGAAGTAAGGAAGTTTCAGGCAACAAATTCAGTAAGAAATATTTCATGTTTGCTGGGATAAAGCCAAAAATTTGATTGTGTGTTAAGTTGCTTCAGTCACATGTGACTCTTTGCAACTCTGTGAATCATAGGCAACCAGGCTCCTCTGTCCATGGAATTCTCCAGGCAAGAATACTGGAGTGGATTACCATTTCCTTCTTCAAGGGATCTTCCCAACCCAGGGATCGAACCTGCGTCTCCTGCATTGGCAGGCAGAGTCTTTACCACTGAGCCACCAGGAAGACAAACCACCGCTTAATCCATAGGAAACAGAGGTGCAGGGCAGTCTCTTCAGATCTCAGCTGGCAGTGACCACAGGGAACAGATGCAGCTTGGCAGGCAGATGCTAGGACTCATGCGGCGGGTCAGGAAAGCAGCTGCCTGCACAGCCTCACGTTTCTCCAGACAGCAGAGAAACTGTGCATGTATGGGCTCTCAGAGCAGAGTCGTCTGTAATGCAATTTTAGCTCATCTCATTGAGAAAGAAAAATGGGCAACATTCGCCAATCGTGTTGCCTGAGCCTTCCCTGGATCCACGGCATTTTTATCAATACAGGAAGTCAGAGACATAATTGAATTTACAGACTTGTGAAGAATAAATCAATTTCCCATGGAAAAACCCCAAGACCAGAGCTCATCCATAAGCTTCCTCCTCTGCTGTTTTTATTTTGCACTAGCTCAGAGCATTGTACCGAACAAAGCCTTGTGACAGTCTCAATGACTCATTTTGGAAAGAAAGCTTTTGAGAGATTTTTGCTCTGATAGTGGAACTTTCCTCTTTTCACATTGGCCTTGATTACATGGCAAGCTATGAAATTCAGTAACACTTGGGGTTTTGTAAAAAAGTCACGCTTTGGATATTAAAAGAGAAGGGAACAGAGGAGAACATTCTTAATCATTTCTCTTTCTAACATCAACTCAAATTCTTTCTTATAATCTCTTCTTTAGATTATATTTTTGAATATGTTGAGAAAAGGTGATATTTTAGAGATACCTGTATGGATCTAAATGACTAAAACTGACAACATTGATACCTTAAACAAATCAGACATCTTTCCAAGTTGTGCCAGGCAGGGCTGTGGCAGGAAACAGATGGTTGGCTCCAGGGGCTGACTGAGGAAGGGTCAACATCAGGACAGCTCACAGCAGAGTGGGCTCAGGCAGGCCTAAAGAGAGGGCAGTGAGGCCCCTGCCAGCTGAGGGCAGGGGCTGCCCCCGGAACAGGTTGTGCTGTAGGATGCTGTAGGATGAGGCTTCAGAGAAGGAGCATGGCCTGGTCACAGTCCTGAAGAGGGGGGTGGGGCTCAAGAAAAACCCCCCACCCTCATTGGATCCAGGTTTGAAGCCAGCTTTTCATCAACTCAATGGACATGAATTTGAGCAAACTCCAGAAGACACTGAAGGACTCTGAAGCCCAGCATGCTGCAGGCCATGGGGGTCAAAAAGAGTCAGACACAACTGAACAACTGAACAACTGCCACACACCAGCTGTGTGAATAGAGGCATGTAACTTATCTTCTTCTCTAAGCATCCATTTTTCATACTTAAAATGCTCAATAAGGTTGCAGAGAGAAGTAAATGAGGAATGTAAGAAACAGTGTGCACAATAGAGCTAATGACCAGGACACACAGTGCAGGAGGCCCCTGCTCCAGCTAACCCATCATCAGGACTGTGAAACAACATCTCAGGAGGCAGGACCTTGTGAAATACGTCTCAGGTTACCTCCCCCGGGGTAAGAACGGTGGAAAATCGCCCATTGGTACCTTCCATCCACTGGTCAGTGAGTCTGTGGTGACCCCACAGTCCCACAGGATAGAAGCAAAGGGCACCTGGCCACAGGGTCAGCGACACGACCCACCTGCCCTGAAGGTACATGGTAGCCGTGAGAAGCTGGAAGGCTAATGCAGCCCCAAGCATCCAATCGCGGGTCTTCCCACAGGGGAGGACGAGCCTGAGGTTCCTCCACACACAGTTCTGAGATACGGCCACAGGTCCTGGGACATGACCCGAGGCTTCTGCACATCCAACAGTTCTTATTCCAGGCTGGAGAAATTCCCAAACACCAGAACCTGTCAGAGCTTCAGGATTCGAAAAACACCCACCTCACTCTCATCCATCCTCCTAAAACTTTCTGTGGCGAGAGAAAAGGACCACATCCTTCATATATGTTAGAAAAAATGTGAACACTGACTGAAATATGAACACAACTGGACATTTATTGTGTCACTTTGAACATGTTACATCCAACTTATGAGTAAACAGATAAAACCCAGGCATCCAACAGTCACCTAGTGAGACTGTTTTGTCTGTTGTCAAATAGAGCGGAGTTTTAATTATTAATTTACAGTTAAATAGTCTCGTTCGTTGAACCATTCCCACGCAGACTAAAGGAATGCTTAGATTTCTGCTTAAACATTGTTTAGACCAACTTCTTGCTTTGCAGATTGAAGGGAGTGGGGATGAAAGAGGTGACGTAAGCTGTCACAAGTCAGCTGAGAAGGACTCAAGCTCAGGTCTTCAGACTCCAGGTCTAACGTTTTCTTTTTTTTTTTTTTTAATTTTTTTATTTTACTTTACAATACTGTATTAATGTTTTCTCCATTTCATGCCACCGAGACCATTTTGTCTTCTTGATGTTTCATTTCATGCAGGTTTACTTTCTCTGTTCCATGGGAAGCTCTGCCACCATCATTTCTCTGCAGTTTAAGGCTCATTTAGTTTATGGTATTCAGGCAACCAAGCGCATCTTCCCCAGATGAAATTTTCACAGGGAAGCATCGGGGTCAGAGCCACCCCAAGCAACACCTCCTATGGTTCCCACAAATACCTCTGGGGCTGACCCCTTGTGCCCTTGTGATGAGCGGCATGCTATCAGGGACAAGCACCTGCGGACCCCGGGACTCTGAGGTCCTCATAGTGCACATTCATCTCTGAGCCCCCTGCACCTGCACAGGTAGAAACACAAGTGTGTCAGCCTTGTTAATATCCTAAACATTCACTTGTGAAGTACAAAGTAGGCCTCTCGTTGCTGGGTCTGCAGAGTATAGCTCAGTTCACTGGTCCCTGTCACACAGCAGGGACCAGAGCAGTAACGTTGCAAAAACCAGTGTGGCAGCAAAGAGATGCCAGAACTGGAATAACGATGCAGTATCCAGAGAACCCGGAGATGGGAGCGCAAATCTGGTCCCCGAGCCCCAGGGCATCTTCCTCACCGGAAGCATCCGTTTAGATCTTATGTAGTGTAGGCCTCTAAAGACAATGATCTCAGCTTTTTCTAATCAGAAATGTTTTTATTTGGCCTTTATTAGGGGGATGGGGTTAGAATGATTTATTTTTTAAACAACTGGTTATCACTGTATTCCTATAACTTTATTGCTGGACATTGAAATTTGAATTTCTTTTTTTTTTGCATGCAAAAAATTTTTGTTGGAATATAGTTGCTTTACAATGTGTTAGTTTCTGCTGCACAACAAAGTGAATAATTTATATATTTTGCCAGATATAGAATTCTAGGTTTATAATTTCTTTTCTCTTTCAGCATTTTAAGGGTCTTCTACTTTCTTCTGAATTGCTTCATTTCTGATGAAAGTTCAGCACTAATTCTGTTGTTGTTGTGAGAATTGTTTGAATATATGCATATATACATACATGTGTTCATAGGTAGGTGGACAGATAGATAAAATCAGATGTCCCAACTATTAGATCTCTTCTCTTCCCTCCCTTGTATTCAAGACTAAAAAGACTAAGAATGAAATTTGTATTATACTGGACCGATTAAAACCTTAGCAAGCTCAAAGGGACAAATTACTTGCCCTCAGGATTATTTGGTTTCTCACTTTTTAAATGTTTTCATTTATTCAAATAGCATCTTCCACCCAGCTCTACTGAAACCTCAGAACTATGAACTCTTACTTCAGGCCAACTCTGATTTTTATCATTGTTCCCCTCTTCCTCTGACTGCTTTTAAGATTTTCCCTTTCTCTTTGGTTTGTGTCAATCCAAAATGACCTGGTTTGCTTTGCATCTGTTTGGCCTCCTTTTTAAATCTGTAGGTTGATTTTTTTTTTTATTAAATCTGAACATTTGCAGCCATTATTCCCTCAAATATGCTGTTCCACTGCAACATCCCTTTCTTTCCTTTCTGGCAGTTTAGTCACAGGTGTATTAACCCACATGCCCACAGCCTCTGTTCCCTCAGTCACTTTTCTCTCTGGCTTTCTATTCCCATCACCCTTTCTAAAAACCTACTAACCTTCCTTCTGTTAATCTGTTTAATCTTCTGCTGAGCCTATCAGATGAATTTCCAATTCAGATACTGTGTTTGGCAGATGCAGTATGTTCATTTGGTTCTTTTCTAAAGAACTGACTTCTGAATAGAGTCCCCATCTTGTCACCTTTTTTGTCCCCTTTTCCCTTAAGTCTTGAACATACTTACAGTTGCTGTATTCAAGCCCTTATCTTTAAGGCCAGCATCTCTGGGTGTGGTCATTTTTATGGCTTTCTGAAAATTGTTGATATTATGTTGCAGAATCTGACTTCTGTCAACTTCCTTAGAAGAATACTGAGCCATTTAGCTTTATTCTGTTAGAGTTTATTTTTAGGCTTGGTTAGGCCTCGTTACTGTACCCTTGGACTGCAAGGAAGTCAACCACTCAGTCCTAAAGGAAATCAACCCTGAATATTCATTTGAAGGACTGATGCTGAAGCTGAAGCTCCAATACTTTGGCCACCTGATACAAAGAACTGACTCATTAAAAGAGACACTGATGCTAAGAAAGATGGAGGGCAGGAGAACGGTCTGAGAGCCCCTTCTCCCTGGACCACAGCATTGTGCTCCCTCATCCAGTCCCTAAACAGTGGCCTCATGACTGTTTGCACTGGGAAGATGCATCTGATTTCCATCACTGCATCATGGTGCAGACCAGAAGCACCACCATTCCTTTTAACATAATGAAAATAAGCCTCTCATAAGTATGCATTGCATTAATGGAGAAATGCCATGGAAGCAACATGTTGTAATTGAATACAGTCTCTTATGGGTTTTAGAAATTTGGGCTTAAGTTCCCAGCTCCATGACTTCAATTAATCATTTAATCAGTCTAAGCCTCAATTTTCTCATTTGTAAATTAAAGAGGGAGTATTAAAATATCTATAAAATTCTCCCTAGTTCTAATATATTTTTATTCCATGGCACAAAGATAAAATTCATGAATTTTTCATTTTCAAAATAATCCTAAAAAGCATTCCCTTCATTTTAATTCTGATAATATTTCATAAAAGCTTTGATAAAAGTAAGGAGAGGAAAGAAAACTGGACACTTAATGTACTATCAAATTGTCTTTTATATGCTATGTCTAATGCTCAGCATATCATAGGCATTTAAATTTCCCATAAGAATAAATGTAACCTATCAAATAACTCAGTGAATAATACCACCAAGAATTCACTACTCCCACTCTTCCCCAGGGGAACAGATAATGTGTTCTTTATTAATTCTAAAAATGACTTGAATACTAGCTGCCAACCTACTCATTTAGACTTCGTCTTTCATTGTAGATTGTCCTAGTTTAATGACCGTATTTAAACAAAACTGGAATCCTTGGTATAATCTGAGGATTGAAGAATCACAATCTTTACCTTCATTTATTCATTTACTCCACAAACGTCTATTGATAATTTTTATATACCAAGTATGTATCAGCTTCTGAAGACAAAATTATGAGCAAAATAAACTTGATATCTGCTGTCATAGAGTTTAAAGTCTAGTAGAGGAGATAGGCATTAATAAAATAATAATTTATGAATCAATGTAAAGTTTCAACTGTGAAATGCTCTGTCAAAAGAGAAACTGTTTATAAGAAGCTAGAATGTGTATTTAATCTTGGGAAGAAAACAGCATCCCAGGAAGAATAGCCTCATGGTGAGATGAAGGGCTTCCCTGGTGGCTCAGATGGTAAATATGCTTGCAGTACAAGAGACCGGGCTCTATTCCTGGGTTGGGAAGATCCCCTGGAGAAGGGAATGGCTACCTACTCAGGTATTCTTTCCTGGAGAATTCCATGGACAGAGGAGCCTGGTGGACTATAGTCCATGAAGTCACAAAAAGTCAGATATGACTGAGAAACTAACATTTTGAGAAGAAAGTGGTGGGCATCCTTGCTTTGTTCCTTATTTTAGATAAAATGCTTTCAGGTTTTCACTGCTGAGGATGATGTTACTTGTGGGCTTATTATATATTTAACATATATGCAGAGTACCTCATGAGAAACGCTGGGCTGGAAGAAACACAAGCTGGAATCAAGATTGCCAGGAGAAATATCAATAACCTCAGATATGCAGATGACACCACCCTTATGGCAGAAAGTGAAAAACTTAAGAGCCTCTTGATGAAAGTAAAAGAGGAGAGTGAAAAAGTTGGCTTAAAGCTCAAAACGAAGATCATGGCATCCAGTCCCATCATGGCAAATAAACGGGGAAACAGTGGAAGCAGTGTCAGACTTTATTTGGGGGGGCTCCAAGATCACTGCAGATGGTGATTGCAGCCATGAAATTAAAAGATGCTTATTCCTTGGAAGGAAAGTTATGAGCAACCTTGATGGCATATTCAAAAGCAGAGACATTACTTTGTCAACAAAGATCCGTCTAGTCAAGGCTATGGCTTTTCCAGTAATCACGTATGGATACGAGAGTTGGGCTATAAAGAAAGCTGAGTACAGAAGAACTGATGCTTTTCAACTGTGGTGTTGGAGAAGACTCTTGAGAGTCCTTTGGACTGAAAAGAGATCCAACCAGTCCATCCTAAAGGAGATCAGTCCTGGGTGTTCATTGGAAGGACTGATGTTGAAGCTGAAACTCCAATACTTTGGCCACCTCATGCAAACAGCTGACTCATTTGAAAAGACCCTGATGCTGGAAAAGATTGAGGGCAGGAGGAGAAGGGGACAACAGAGGATGAGATGGTTGGATGGCATCCCCGACTCAATGGACATGGGTTTACATAGACCCTGGCAGTTGGTGATGGACAAGGAGGCCTGGCGTGCTATGATTCACAGGGTCGCAAAGAGTCAGACACGACTGAGCGACTGAACTAAACTGTCATATATGGCTTTTATTATGTTGAGGAATATTCCCTCTATTCCCCTTTGTTGAGAGTTTTTATCATATATAGATGTTGAGATTTGTCAAAAGCTTTTTCTGCATCTATCAATGATCGTATGATTTTTATTCTTTCATTCGTTCATAAGTTATATCACATTGATTGTTTCACAGATATCAAACCATCCTTGTATCCCTGGGATAAATCTCATGATTTTTCTAGTTTTATGAATATTAATCCTATCTTCTATAAAATATAATATTGTAAAATGACATATGCATTACCAACAGTTCCTCAACATGATATTCATTCATCACTCTGCAAATTTCCACACACTAAAAGTATTGCTTACAGTGACAAAAATTGCAGATGACCTTACAATCCAGCAATATGAAGTATACAGCCATCAAACATTATAGAAAATATACATAATAAATTAGTAATTTTTTAAAAATAGGTTAAAAAATAGGTTTACCCAAGAAGTATGTTAATTAATCACTTAATTTGGAAATTTATGTATATGTTAGGTATACACAGAAAAATATCTAAAAATGTATATACTACAGCTTTGGCAATGAGCATTTTTATTATAAATGTTTTATTTTTCTTTTTTTTAATTTTATACATTTTAGTAGCTTGTGTTAATTTTATAGTCAAGATATTTTCACTTTAATTTTAATGGGAATATTTTAGCAGGTTATTTTAAGCATAAAAGTGAGGGGATAAAATTTTCATATTGAAAAATCCACTCTAGCAGATGTGTTTATGTAGAGTAGATGCATGTACACAAGTTAAGATTTCAACGGAAGTCCAGGCTGATGATCATTTGCACTGGGGATTTAGTGTTGGTGACAATGAGGAGATGAATTCTAGAAACCATAGAAAAAATTGACAGGAATTGATGTTTAGCTATCCTCTGCTCTCAAAATATTACACATTTGGGATAAGGACATGTACACTGAATCGCAATGACCATTTCCTTGTTGAAATTATAATCACTTGTGATTCATTTTCTCATTAAAGCCTTTTTAAGCATTTGAAATATCAAATCCATGTAATTATTTTCCAGTTTCTTAGCAATCCTAAGCTGTCAGAATTGTATTCATGAATAAAATATGTGTATTAAACCCAAATAATATCCTGTTATATCACCGGTGGTCACCAATAAAAATTATTTTAATAAATTAATAAATTTAAAGTCAAACTAAATTTAATTAAATTATAAATTTAGCAATTAAAAAATAATTAAATTATAAATGTAAATTTTATTTTAGTAAACTAATGGTCTAAGTTGACT